>CAKXZU010000457.1:0-76078 GCA_936014575.1 Bombus lapidarius | reverse complement strand
ACTTATCTTCGAAGAAACGAAATCATGCAAGGTAGCAATTGTAGCGCGTATGGACGAATGATGAGATGTCGTTGCCTTCCATTAAATTACACTTGCTTCCTTGATTCCATGATTACGGTGTTGTTTCCTTGGTTTTATGCAGACATGGAAAATTACATCCCATCCAGACACTCAATAGGTACACTCTGCGTTACCACTGGTTTTATACGAAATAGTGAAATGAGAAATTAAATACTGTATTCAAAATTTAAAAATAATACTATATAAAAATAAAATAGCACTTCAGGGACTTGAAAGATTTCGTTAATATTAAATAAACTAAAATAAATCATTAATTTACTCACTACGAATCGATGGTATTGATTTAAATCAATGAATGTAGAATTGCTTCCGATTAATGGTGCAACTGTTATGAATTAAGAGCAAAATTACATTGAATTAATGGGAAGATATAGTTATAAATTACAGGTATAATTGTTAAGAATTAATGCAGTAACTGTTTTAGATTAATGGCTTAAATCTATAAAATAATAGTTTAAATGATATAAATTAATAGCTTAAATGTTATAAATTAATGGCTTAAATGTATAAAATAATCATTTAAATATTGTAAATTAATAGCTTAAGTGTTATAAATTAATAGCATGAATGTTATAAATTAATATCTTGAATGTTATATATTAATAGCTTAAATGTTATAAATTAGTAGCCTAGATGCTGTAAATTAATAGCTTAAATGTTATAAATTAATAGCTTGAGGCTTAAAAATTAATGGCTTAAATGTATAAACTGATAGCTTAAATGTTATAAGTTAGTGGCTTAGATGTTGTAAATTAACAGCTTGAGGGTTAAAAAGTAATGGTTTAAATGTATAAACTGATAGCTTAAATGTTATAAGTTAGTGGCTTAGATGATGTATATTAATTGCTTAAATGTTATAAATTAATAGCTTAAATGTTATAAATTAATGACTTGAATGTTATAAATTAATAACTTAAACGTTAGGAATTAACAGTTTAAATGTTAGAAATTAATTGTATAACTGTTATTAATTAATGGCTTAAATGTTGTTTACTAACGGTTTGATTGTTATAAATTAATGACTTAAATGTTATAAATTAATAGTTTGAATGTTAGAAGTTAATGGTTTAAATGTATAAAGCAATAGTTTAAATGTCGTAAATAAATAACTTGGACGTTATAAATTTATAGCTTAAATGTTATAAATTAACAGTTTAAGTGTCAGAAATTAATGGTTTAAAAGTATAAATTAATAGCTTAAATGTTATAAATTAATAGTTTGAATGTTAGAAATTAATTGCTTAAATGTTATAAATTAATGGCTTAAATGTTATAAATTAATAACTTAAACGTTAGGAATTAACAGTTTAAATGTGAGAAACTAATGGCTTAGACGTTATAAATTACTAGTTTCAATGTTATTATTTGTTTTTTTTTTCACTTACCTTATATTTAATATCCTTTTCGATGTTCACTCTCCGAGAGTTCGGGCACGAAAAAGCTCGCGCGCGATTTGCATGTTCCTTATATAACTTGACAAGGTGTGGGGATGTTAATCAAACGGTAGCGATTTGTTGACATAGCAGGAGGCGGTTTTTCCATTATAACAAAATCAAATTGAACAATTTCTTAATTTTTATGGTAAATTGTGGTCTTTAACTATTTAATACTGTAATCCTTTTTTATCATTTTAATAGTTTTTACAAACTGAGACTAAATTCACACTTTGTGGACACTAGCTATCTACTATCAATTAGTTTGAACAAAGAGAGAAAAAAAGTCTAACGGCAGTCGATGACGTTACTGTGAAATAAGTTAAGGTATTAAATAATCGGACAGATAAAATTCATATTAAGCATTAAATTATATTACCGATATTCGTTCATTTACTCGTGCTAATTAAAAAATAAAATGTTCTTTTTTCTTGAATAGCACCTACATCTTTGTTTGCGATATTTAAATTCATACTTAATGCTTACTTAAAAGTCAGGTTCTTTTTTAATTCCTCTCAAGTTGAACGAGTAAATTTACTCGTTATAGTTGTAACATAAAATGGCTTATTTCTCCAATACCGCCTGCATCGCTGTGAGTGATACAGATATTAATAATGTAGCGAATAATATGAACTAATTGGCTGTAATCGCGACTAGGCATTTCTTCGTAAGATCTATCAAAGAATCTATTAAACTATTTGCAAGGGACTTATTGATTTCCTGAAGAACGGTTCGATTGTTATAAATTAATGTTTTAAATTGTTGCTAATTATTGATTGGATTGTTATCAATTAATGGTTTAGAAGTTGTTAATTAACTGTTTGATTGTTATAAATTAATGACTTAAATGTTATAAATTAATAGTTTGAATGTTAGAAATTAGTGGCTTAGACGTATTAAATTAATAGCTTAAATGTTAGAAATTAATAGCTTGAGGGTTAAAAATTAATGGTCTAAACGTATGAACTGATGGCTTAAAAGATATAAATTAGTGGCTTAGATGTTTTAAATTAACAGCTTGAGGGTTAAAAATGAATGGTTGAAATGTATAAACTGATAGCTTAAATGATATAAATTAGTGGCTTAGATGTTGTTAATTAACAGCTTGAGGGTTAAAAATTAATGGTCTAAACGTATGAACTGATAGCTTAAATATTATAAGTTAGTGGCTTAGATGTTGTAAATTAACAGCTTGAGGGTTAAAAATTACTGGTTTAAATGTATAAACTGATAGCTTAAATGTTATAAGTTAGTGGCTTAGATGTTGTATATTAATAGCTTAGATGTTATAAATTAATAGCTTGAGGGTTAAAAATTAATGGTTTAAATGTATAAACTGATAGCTTAAATGTTATAAGTTAGTGGCTTAGATGTTGTAAATTAACAGCTTGAGGGTTAAAAATTAATGGTTTAAATGTAGAAACTGATAGCTTAAATGTTATAAGTTAGTGGCTTAGATGTTGTATATTAATAGCTTAAATGTTATAAATTAATAGCTTAAATGTTATAATTTAGTGGTTTAGATGTTGTGTCTTAATAGCTTAAATGTTATAAATTAATAGCTTGAGGGTTAAAAATTAATGGTCTAAACGTATGAACTGATAGCTTAAATATTATAAGTTAGTGGCTTAGATGTTGTAAATTAACAGCTTGAGGGTTAAAAATTACTGGTTTAAATGTATAAACTGATAGCTTAAATGTTATAAGTTAGTGGCTTAGATGTTGTATATTAATAGCTTAGATGTTATAAATTAATAGCTTGAGGATTAAAAATTAATGGATTAAATGTATAAACTGATAGCTTAAATGTTATAAGTTAGTGGCTTAGATGTTGTAAATTAACAGCTTGAGGGTTAAAAATTAATGGTTTATAGGTATAAAGTGATAGCTTAAATGTTATAAGTTAGTGGCTTAGATGTTGTAAAATAATAGCATGAGGGTTAAAAATTACTGGTTTAAATGTATAAACTGATAACTTAAATGTTATAAGTTAGTGGCTTAGATGTTGTATATTAATAGCTTAAATGTTATAAATTAATAGCTTAAATGTTATAATTTAGTGGTTTAGATGTTGTGTCTTAATAGCTTAAATGTTATAAATTAATAGCTTGTGGGTTAAAAATGAATGGTTTAAATGTATAAAGTGATAGCCTAAATGTTATAAGTTAGTGGCTTAGATGTTGTAAATTAACAGCTTGAGGGTTAAAAATTAATGGTTTAAATGTATAAACTGATAGCTTAAATGTTATAAGTTAGTGGCTTAGATGTTGTAAAATAATAGCATGAGGGTTAAAAATTACTGGTTTAAATGTATAAACTGATAACTTAAATGTTATAAGTTAGTGGCTTAGATGTTGTATATTAATAGCTTAAATGTTATAAATTAATAGCTTAAATGTTATAATTTAGTGGTTTAGATGTTGTGTCTTAATAGCTTAAATGTTATAAATTAATAGCTTGTGGGTTAAAAATGAATGGTTTAAATGTATAAAGTGATAGCCTAAATGTTATAAGTTAGTGGCTTAGATGTTGTAAATTAACAGCTTGAGGGTTAAAAATTAATGGTTTAAATGTATAAACTGATAGCTTAAATGTTATAAGTTAGTGGCTTAGATGTTGTAAAATAATAGAATGAGGGTTAAAAATTAATGGTTTAAATGTATAAACTGATAGCTTAAATGGTATAAGTGAGTGGCTTAGATGTTGTATATTAATAGCTTAAATGTTATAAATTAATAGCTTGAGGGTTAAAAATGAATGGTTGAAATGTATAAACTGATAGCTTAAATGATATAAATTAGTGGCTTAGATGTTGTAAATTAACAGCTTGAGGGTTAAAAATTAATGGTTTATAGGTATAAAGTGATAGCTTAAATGTTATAAGTTAGTGGCTTAGATGTTGTAAAATAATAGCATGAGGGTTAGAAATAATGGTTTAAATGTATAAACTGATAGCCTAAATGTTATAAGTTAGTGACTTAGATGTTGTAAATTAACAGCTTGAGGGTTAAAAATGAATGGTTGAAATGTATAAACTGATAGCTTAAATGATATAAATTAGTGGATTAGATGTTGTAAATTAACAGCTTGAGGGTTAAAAATTAATGGTTTATAGGTATAAAGTGATAGCTTAAATGTTATAAGTTAGTGGCTTAGATGTTGTATATTAACAGCTTGAGGGTTAAAAATTAATTAATGGTTTAAATGAATAAACTGATAGCTTAAATGTTATAAGTTAGTGGCTTAGATGCTGTAAAATAATAGCATGTGGGTTAAAAATTAATGGTTTAAAGGTATAAAGTGTAATATGGTTGCATTTGTTGGGGTTTGCTTTTATTTGTTTAACTTGCAGCCACTTTTCTATTTTTTGTGATGTGTTCTTGTAGTAATGTGACTGCTGTTTCTGGGTTAGTGTGCCTGACTAGTACAGCTGTATCGTCCGCGAATGTCAGTATTTTGCTATTGGTAGTTGTTGGTATGTTGGCCGTGTATAATGTGCATAGTATTAGTCCTAGGACGCTTCCTTGCGGAACCCCTGCCTTGATGTCTTTAAGTTCAGAGTATGTGTCCTTGATTTTTATTACGAAGGTTCTGCTGCTTAAGTAGGATTTTATTAATTGGAATATTTGCTCCGGGAATTGTTTTCCGATTGTTTGTAGCAGGCTTTCGTGGTTTATTTTGTCAAATGCTTTCTCGATTATTGGTTTTAGGCGGACGTATATTATTTTTTCTAGAATTTTTGAAAACACAGGAAGTAGCGATATTGGTCTGTAAGATGCTGCTTGGTGTGGGTCTTTGCCTGGTTTAGGTAGCATTATGGTCTGTGCTAGTTTCCATAGTTTAAGATAGTATTGGATTCTTAGTATTGCATTGTATATTATTGTCATTAGTCGTATCGCTTTTGGAGGAAGGTTTTTCAAGATTTTACCATTGATTAGGTCGATTCCAGGTGCTTTATTGTTTTTTGTTTTTTCGATTATGTTTCTAATTTCTTGTGCTGTTGTTTTAGGTATGGTATATTGCTTGTCAGTTGAGGTACTAGTGGTTGGCGCATCTTCGTCCGTATGACAATTGAAGTTGCTGTTGTTGATATTACGTGGTGTAAATGTGCTGCATAGGTGCTTGGGAAATTCTTCAGCTTGCTCTTCGTTGCTTCTTGCTCATGTGTTATCTGCTTTTCTGATTGCTGGGGCTAGTTTAATTGGCTTTTTATTTTTTTTTTTCGTGGCTTTCCATAGGGAGTAGTTGGAGTTCTCGTGTGTAGAGAGTGTCTCTATGAATTTTGTGAATTCGTTATTATTGTGCTCTTTTATTTTGTTTTTTTATTTCCTTTGCAAGTTTGTTTAGGTGTTTTTTGTTTTCTCGTGATCTATGTTTTTGCCATTTTGCTTTCGCTTTTCTTTTTTCTCTGATTTTTTCAAGGATGTCTGGCGGAATTATTGTTGTTTATCTTTTGGTTGCTTCAGGTATGGTGCTTCTTGCCCTGCTGCTTCTTGAATAGTTTCTGTAAATGTTGTTACTGCCTGTTCAATGTGTTCGGGTGCTTTTAGTGGGATGTTGCAGTTGATCTTACTCTCGATTATTTCTTTAAATGATTTCCATTTGGTGGTTTTATTGCATAGTATATCGGGATTGTTATAAATTATTGGTTTGTTTCTGTATGTAATTATTATGGGTGTATGATCGGAACTAAGCTCTAGACTGGGTGCTATTTTTAGCTTATTTACGTTTAGTCCTTTTGTAACTGCAAAATCGAGTAGGTCAGGTATTTTGCTCAGGTCTGTCGGCCAGTATGTCGGTCTTCCTGTGGATAATATATCGAGGTTATTGTTTCTAATGTGTTTTTCCAGGGTTCTACCTCGAGGTGAAGTAATTCTTGATCCCCATAGTGTGTGCTTTGAGTTATAGTCTCCCGCTGAAATAAACTTGTCACCTAAATGTTGAAAGTACTGTTCCCACGTTTGTGTTGTAATTTTGTGTCGCGGCGGTACATATACTGCTGATAACTGGAAATGATTGGTGCTAGTTTGTACTGTAACGGTGGTTGCTTGGATATATTCCTTACTGACTTGGCTGTGTAAGTAGTGTTTTATGTCGTTTCTTATTATCACTGCGGTCCCTCCGTGTGCTTTTCCTGAGGGGTGTTTGGTATCATATATAGTGTAGTACGGTATTTTCATGTAGCTTTTTGTAGCGAAGTGTGTTTCTGAAACAAGTAGTATGTCGATATTGTTGTTGTACAGGAATGTTTTAGTTTTTAGGGCCCTATGATGTAGGCCGTTTGAGTTCCAGGCAGCTATTTTTAGCGTGTCCCTTTTTATTTTTTGCTTAACATGTTTGTAAGTAATTAGAGCATGACCGTGATCTGTTGTGTTTGTTACCTGAGAACTGCATTTTGCTCGCTTATCATTTTTGTTAGCATTTCGGTGTTATCGATGGATTGCTTAAGCAGTTTTACGTTTCTTGTTTGTCTTTGCTAGTTTCCAGTTTTCGTCCTGGTAATATCTTTCGTTATCGTGGTTTCGCTCCTCCTGTTTCCACTGCTATTCCGTTTCTTCTATAGCCATATCGTTTTGGTTGTTGTTGCTTTGTTGTTGTTGTTTTAGGCTTGGTGAGTCTACCGACCTGCTTATATAGTGCGTTTCACCTTTGGTTGTAATTTTTATTGTTGGTATCTGCTGCATTTTTAAACTTCACCTCTCTATCGCTATTAACTTTGTTTCTCTTCGAACACTTCACCGGAGCACACGATCGACTAGACACGCCCGTCCACCTCGGTTGCCCGAGCAGGAGTGCCATATTCGAAGTGACTTGAATTTCTAAAGTATCGTTGATCTCTCAATTGTTTCGAAATTATCATTCAGACGTTTATTATTATCTACGGTGCTATAGTAATTGCGTTTCGATTCCTATTCAGCAAGTAGTACTCGGATAGCAACGAATTTATCACATCGGCCATTTTTACGCTCGCTTAAGCTTTATGATCTCCCGACGTCCTTCCATTTTCAATTATACTCGACGCTAATCCTCCCATATGTTTGACGAACCGGTGCTGTCGAATTAGAAAGTTAGTTATCTAGCTGTGACTTTTTGACTTTTGTTTATAATGTATTACGTTACATAGTATTACGTTATATAGAATTACGTTGTATTGTAATACGTCATATAGTATTACGTAATATACTATTACGTTAAAATATATTACGTTTTAAAGAATTGCGTTATATTATATTACGTTATAATGTATTATCTTGTAATGTACCATGTTGTAATGTATTACGTTACAACCTATTACGTTATATAGTATTACGTTGCAACGTATTACGCTATATTATATTACGTTACATAGTGTTACTTTATATAGTATTACGTTATGTAGTATTACGTTATATTATATTATGTTGTAATGTGTTACGTTACAACCTATTGCGTTATATAGTATTACAGTATAAATATATTGCGTTACTAATATTACACTGTAACGTATTACGTTATGTAGTATTACAGTATAACGTATAACGTTATATGGTAATACGTTATAACGTATAACGTTATGTAGCATTACGATATAACGTATAACGTTATATGGTAATACGTTATGACGTATAACGTTATGTAGCATTACGATATAACGTATAACGTTATATGGTAATACGTTATAACGTATAACGTTATGTAGCATTACGATATAACGTATAACGTTATATGGTAATACGTTATAACGTATAACGTTATGTAGCATAACGATATAACGTATAACGTTATGTAGCATTACGATGTAACGTATAACGTTATGTAGCATAACGATATAACGTATAACGTTATGTAGCATTACGATATAACGTATAACGTTATGTAGCATTACGATATAACGTATAACGTTATGTAGCATTACGATATAACGTGTAACGTTATGTAGCATTACGATATAACGTATAACGTTATATAGTATTACGTTATAGCGTATAACGTTATGTAGCATAACGATTTAACGTATAACGTTATGTAGCATTACGATATAACGTATAACGTTATGTAGGATTACGATATAACGTATAACGTAATGTAGCATTACGATATAACATATAATGTTATGTAGCATTACGATGTAACGTATAACGTTATGTAGCATTACGATATATCGTATAACATTACGTAGCATTACGATATAACGTGTAGCGTTATGTAGCATTACGTTATAAAGTGTAACGTTATGTAGCATTACGATATAACGTGTAACGTTATGTAGCATTACGATATAACGTGTAACGTTATGTAGCATTACGATATAACGTATAACGTTATGCAGCATTACGATGTAACGTATAACGTTATATGGTAATACGTTATAACGTATAACGTTATGTAGCATAACGATATAACGTATAACGTTATGTAGCATTACGATATAACGTATAACGTTATGCAGCATTACGATGTAACGTATAACGTTATATGGTAATACGTTATAACGTATAACGTTATGTAGCATAACGATATAACGTATAACGTTATGTAGCATTACGATATAACGTATAACGTTATGTAGCATTACGATATAACGTATAACGTTATATGGTAATACGTTATAACGTATAACGTTATGTAGCATTACGATATAACGTATAACGTTGTGTAGCATTACGATATAGCGTATAACGTTATGTAGCATTACGACATAACGTATAACGTTATATGGTAATACGTTATAACGTATAACGTTATGTAGCATAACGATATAACGTATAACGTTATGTAGCATTACGATATAACGTATAACGTTATGTAGCATTACGATATAACGTATAACGTTATATGGTAATACGTTATAACGTATAACGTTATGTAGCATTACGATATAACGTATAACGTTATATGGTAATACGTTATAACGTATAACGTTATGTAGCATAACGATATAACGTATAACGTTATGTAGCATTACGATATAACGTATAACGTTATGTAGCATTACGATATAACGTATAACGTTATATGGTAATACGTTATAACGTATAACGTTATGTAGCATTACGATATAATGTATAACGTTATATGGTAATACGTTATAACGTATAACGTTATATGGTAATACGTTATAACGTATAACGTTATGTAGCATAACGATATAACGTATAACGTTATGTAGCATTACGATATAACGTATAACGTTATGTAGCATTACGATATAACGTATAACGTTATGTAGCATTACGATATAACGTATAACGTTATGTAGCATTACGATATAACGTATAACGTTATGTAGCATTACGATATAACGTGTAACGTTATGTAGCATTACGATATAACGTGTAACGTTATGTAGCATTACGATATAACGTATAATATTATGTAGCATAACGATATAACGTACAACGTTATATGCTAATACGTTATATCGTATAACGTTATGTAGCATTACGATATAACGTATAACGTTATGTAGCATTACGATATAACGTATAACGTTATATGGTAATACGTTATAACGTATAACGTTATGTAGCATTACGATATAACGTATAACGTTATATGGTAATACGTTATAACGTATAACGTTATGTAGCATTACGATATAACGTATAACGTTATTGGGTAATACGTTATAACGTATAACGTTATGTAGCATAACGATATAACGTATAACGTTATGTAGCATTACGATATAACGTATAACATTATATGGTAATACGTTATAACGTATAACGTTATGTAGCATTACGATATAACCTATAACGTTATGTAGCTTTAAGATATAACGTATAACGTTATGTAGCATAACGATATAACGTATAACGTTATGTAGCATTACGATATAACGTATAACGTTATATGGTAATACGTTATAACGTATAACGTTATGTAGCATAACGATATAACGTATAACGTTATGTAGCATTACGATATAACGTATAACGTTATGTAGCATTACGATATAACGTATAACGTTATATGGTAATACGTTATAACGTATAACGTTATGTAGCATTACGATATAACGTATAACGTTGTGTAGCATTACGATATAGCGTATAACGTTATGTAGCATTACGACATAACGTATAACGTTATATGGTAATACGTTATAACGTATAACGTTATGTAGCATAACGATATAACGTATAACGTTATGTAGCATTACGATATAACGTATAACGTTATGTAGCATTACGATATAACGTATAACGTTATATGGTAATACGTTATAACGTATAACGTTATGTAGCATTACGATATAACGTATAACGTTATATGGTAATACGTTATAACGTATAACGTTATGTAGCATAACGATATAACGTATAACGTTATGTAGCATTACGATATAACGTATAACGTTATGTAGCATTACGATATAACGTATAACGTTATATGGTAATACGTTATAACGTATAACGTTATGTAGCATTACGATATAATGTATAACGTTATATGGTAATACGTTATAACGTATAACGTTATATGGTAATACGTTATAACGTATAACGTTATGTAGCATAACGATATAACGTATAACGTTATGTAGCATTACGATATAACGTATAACGTTATGTAGCATTACGATATAACGTATAACGTTATGTAGCATTACGATATAACGTATAACGTTATGTAGCATTACGATATAACGTATAACGTTATGTAGCATTACGATATAACGTGTAACGTTATGTAGCATTACGATATAACGTGTAACGTTATGTAGCATTACGATATAACGTATAATATTATGTAGCATAACGATATAACGTACAACGTTATATGCTAATACGTTATATCGTATAACGTTATGTAGCATTACGATATAACGTATAACGTTATGTAGCATTACGATATAACGTATAACGTTATATGGTAATACGTTATAACGTATAACGTTATGTAGCATTACGATATAACGTATAACGTTATATGGTAATACGTTATAACGTATAACGTTATGTAGCATTACGATATAACGTATAACGTTATTGGGTAATACGTTATAACGTATAACGTTATGTAGCATAACGATATAACGTATAACGTTATGTAGCATTACGATATAACGTATAACATTATATGGTAATACGTTATAACGTATAACGTTATGTAGCATTACGATATAACCTATAACGTTATGTAGCTTTAAGATATAACGTATAACGTTATGTAGCATAACGATATAACGTATAACGTTATGTAGCATTACGATATAACGTATAACGTTATATGGTAATACGTTATAACGTATAACGTTATGTAGCATTACGATATAACGTATAACGTTATATGGTAATACGTTATAACGTATAACGTTATGTAGCATTACGATATAACCTATAACGTTATGTAGCATAACGATATAACGTATAACGTTATGTAGCATTACGATATAACGTATAACGTTATGTAGCATTACGATATAACGTATAACGTTATATAGTATGACGTTATAACGTATAACGTTATGTAGCATTACGATATAACGTATAACGTTATGTAGCATTACGATATAGCGTATAACGTTATGTAGCATTACGATATAACGTATAACGTTATGTAGCATTACGATATAACGTATAACGTTATGTAGCATTACGATATAACGTATAACGTTATGTAGCATTACGATATAACGTATAACGTTATATGGTAATACGTTATAACGTATAACGTTATGTAGCATTACGATATAACGTATAACGTTATATGGTAATACGTTATAACGTATAACGTTATGTGGCATAACGATATAACGTATAACGTTATGTAGCATTACGATATAACGTATAACGTTATATGGTAATACGTTATAACGTATAACGTTATGTAGCATTACGATATAACGTATAACGTTATATGGTAATACGTTATAACGTATAACGTTATGTAGCATAACGATATAACGTATAACGTTATGTAGCATTACGATATAACGTATAACGTTATGTAGCATTACGATATAACGTATAACGTTATATGGTAATACGTTATAACGTATAACGTTATGTAGCATTACGATATAACGTATAACGTTATATGGTAATACGTTATAACGTATAACGTTATGTAGCATAACGATATAACGTATAACGTTATGTAGCATTACGATGTAACGTATAACGTTATGTAGCATAACGATATAACGTATAACGTTATGCAGCATTACGATATAACGTATAACGTTATGTAGCATTACGATATAACGTATAACGTTATGTAGCATTACGATATAACGTGTAACGTTATGTAGCATTACGATATAACGTATAACGTTATATAGTATTACGTTATAACGTATAACGTTATGTAGCATAACGATTTAACGTATAACGTTATGTAGCATTACGATATAACGTATAACGTTATATGGTAATACGTTATAACGTATAACGTTATGTAGCATTACGATATAACGTATAACGTTATGTAGCATTACGATATAACGTATAACGTTGTGTAGCATTACGATATAGCGTATAACGTTATGTAGCATTACGACATAACGTATAACGTTATATGGTAATACGTTATAACGTATAACGTTATGTAGCATAACGATATAACGTATAACGTTATGTAGCATTACGATATAACGTATAACGTTATGTAGCATTACGATATAACGTATAACGTTATATGGTAATACGTTATAACGTATAACGTTATGTAGCATAACGATATAACGTATAACGTTATGTAGCATTACGATATAACGTATAACGTTATGTAGCATTACGATATAACGTATAACGTTATATGGTAATACGTTATAACGTATAACGTTATGTAGCATTACGATATAACGTATAACGTTATGTAGCATTACGATATAACGTATAACGTTGTGTAGCATTACGATATAGCGTATAACGTTATGTAGCATTACGACATAACGTATAACGTAATATGGTAATACGTTATAACGTATAACGTTATGTTGCATTACGTTATAACGTATAACGTTATGTAGCATTACGATATAACGTATAACGTTATGTAGCATTATGATATAATGTATAATGTTACGTAGCATTACGATATAACGTATGACGTTATGTAGCATTACGATATAACGTATAACGTTATGTAGCATTACGATATAACGTATAACGTTATGTTGCATTACGTTATAACGTATAACGTTATGTAGCATTACGATATAACGTATAACGTTATATAGTACTACGTTATAACGTATAACGTTATGTAGCATAACGATTTAACGTATAACGTTATGTAGCATTACGATATAACGTATAACGTTATATGGTAATACGTTATAACGTATAACGTTATATAGTATGACGTTATAACGTATAACGTTATGTAGCGTTACGATATAATGTATAACGTTATGTAGCATTACGATATAGCGTATAACGTTATGTAGCATTACGATGTAGCGTATAACGTTATGTAGCATTACGATATAACGTATAACGTTATGTAGCATTCCGATATAACGTATAACGTTATGTAGCATTACGATATAACGTATAACGTTACGTAGCATTACGATATAACGTATAACGTTATGTAGCATTATGATATAATGTATAATGTTACGTAGCATTACGATATAACGTATAACGTTATGTAGCATTACGATATAACGTATAACGTTATGTAGCATTACGATATAACGTATAACGTTATGTTGCACTACGTTATAACGTATAACGTTATGTAGCATTACGATATAACGTATAAAGTGATATGGTAATACGTTATAACGTATAACGTTATGTATCATAACGATATAACTTATAACGTTATGTAGCATTACGATGTAACGTATAACGTAATATGGTAATACGTTATAACGTATAACGTTATGTTGCATTACGTTATAACGTATAACGTTATGTAGCATTACGATATAACGTATAACGTTATGTAGCATTATGATATAATGTATAATGTTACGTAGCATTACGATATAACGTATGACGTTATGTAGCATTACGATATAACGTATAACGTTATGTAGCATTACGATATAACCTATAACGTTATGTTGCATTACGTTATAACGTATAACGTTATGTAGCATTACGATATAACGTATAACGTTATATAGTACTACGTTATAACGTATAACGTTATGTAGCATAACGATTTAACGTATAACGTTATGTAGCATTACGATATAACGTATAACGTTATATGGTAATACGTTATAACGTATAACGTTATATAGTATGACGTTATAACGTATAACGTTATGTAGCATTACGATATAATGTATAACGTTATGTAGCATTACGATATAGCGTATAACGTTATGTAGCATTACGATGTAGCGTATAACGTTATGTAGCATTACGATATAACGTATAACGTTATGTAGCATTCCGATATAACGTATAACGTTATGTAGCATTACGATATAACGTATAACGTTATATAGTATTACGTTATAACGTATAACGTTATGTATCATAACGATATAACGTATAACGTTATGTAGCATTACGATATAACGTATAACGTCATATGGTAATACGTTATAACGTATAACGTTATGTATCATAACGATATAACTTATAACGTTATGTAGCATTACGATATAACGTATAACGTTGTATGGTAATACGTTATAACGTATAACGTTATGTAGCATTACGATATAACGTATAACGTTATATGGTAATACGTTATAACGTATAACGTTATGTAGCATAACGATATAACGTATAACGTTATATGGTAATACGTTATAACGTATAACGTTATGTAGCATTACGATATAACGTATAACGTTATATGGTAATACGTTATAACGTATAACGTTATGTAGCATAACGATATAACGTATAACGTTATGTAGCATTACGATATAACGTATAACGTTATGTAGCATTACGATATATCGTATAACGTTATGTAGCATTACGATATAACGTGTAACGTTATGTAGCATTACGATATAACGTATAACGTTATATGCTAATACGTTATATCGTATAACGTTATGTAGCATTACGATATAACGGCTAACTTTATGTAGCATTACGATATAACGTATGACGTTATGTAGCATTACGATATAACGTATAACGTTATGTAGCATTACGATATAACGTATAACGTTATGTTGCATTACGTTATAACGTATAACGTTATGTAGCATTACGATATAACGTATAACGTGATATGGTAATACGTTATAACGTATAACGTTATGTATCATAACGATATAACTTATAACGTTATGTAGCATTACGATGTAACGTATAACGTAATATGGTAATACGTTATAACGTATAACGTTATGTAGCATTACGATATAACGTATAACGTTATATAGTACTACGTTATAACGTATAACGTTATGTAGCATAACGATTTAACGTATAACGTTATGTAGCATTACGATATAACGTATAACGTTATATGGTAATACGTTATAACGTATAACGTTATGTTGCATTACGTTATAACGTATAGCGTTATGTAGCATTACGATATAACGTATAACGTTATGTAGCATTACGATATAACGTATAACGTTATGTAGCATTACGATATAGCGTATAACGTTATGTAGCATTACGATATAACGTATAACGTTATGTAGCATTACGATATAACGTATAACGTTATGTAGCATTACGATATAACGTATAACGTTATGTAGCATTACGATATAACGTATAACGTTATATAGTATTACGTTATAACGTATAACGTTATGTATCATAACGATATAACGTATAACGTTATGTAGCATTACGATATAACGTATAACGTTATATGGTAATACGTTATAACGTATAACGTTATGTTGCATTACGTTATAACGTATAACGTTATGCAGCATTACGATATAAAGTATAACGTTATGTAGCATTATGATATAACGTATAATGTTACGTAGCATTACGATATAACTTATAACGTTATGTAGCATTACGATGTAACGTATAACATAATATGGTAATACGTTATAACGTATAACGTTATGTTGCATTACGTTATAACGTATAACGTTATGCAGCATTACGATATAAAGTATAACGTTATGTAGCATTATGATATAACGTATAATGTTACGTAGCATTACGATATAACGTATAACGTTATGTAGCATTACGATATAACGTATAACGTTATGCAGCATTGCGATATAACGTATAACGTTATGTAGCATTACGATATAACTTATAGCGTTATGTAGCATTACGATATAGCGTGTAACGTTATGTAGCATTACAATATAACGTATATCGTTATGTAGCATTACGGTATAACGTATAACGTTATATGGTAATACGTTATAACGTATAACGTTATGTGGCATAACGATATAACGTATAACGTTATGTAGCATTACGATGTAACGTATAACGTAATATGGTAATACGTTATAACGTATAACGTTATGTTGCATTACGTTATAACGTATAACGTTATGTAGCATTACGATATAACGTATAACGTTATGTAGCATTATGATATAATGTATAATGTTACGTAGCATTACGATATTACGTATAACGTTATGTAGCATTACGATATAACGTATAACGTTATGCAGGATTACGATATAACGTATAACGTTATGTAGGATTACGATATAACGTATAACGTTATGTAGCATTACGATATAACGTATAACGTTCTGTAGCATTACGATATAACGTATAACGTTATGTAGCATTACGATATAACGTATAACGTTATGTAGCATTACGATATAACGTATAACGTTATGTAGAATTACGATATAACGTATAACGTTATGTAGCATTACGATATATCGTATAACGTTATGTAGCATTACGATATAACGTATAACGTTATGCAGGATTACGATATAACGTATAACGTTATGTAGGATTACGATATAACGTATAACGTTATGTAGCATTACGATATAACGTATAACGTTATGTAGCATTACGATATTACGTATAACGTTATGTAGCATTACGATATAACGTATAACGTTATGTAGCATAACGATATAACGTATAACGTTATGTAGCATTACGATATAACGTATAACGTTATGCAGGATTACGATATAACGTATAACGTTATGTAGGATTACGATATAACGTATAACGTTATGTAGCATTACGATATAACGTATAACGTTATGTAGCATTACGATATAACGTATAACGTTATGTAGCATTACGATATAACGTATAACGTTATGTAGCATTACGATATAACGTATAACGTTATGTAGAATTACGATATAACGTATAACGTTATGTAGCATTACGATATATCGTATAACGTTATGTAGCATTACGATATAACGTATAACGTTATGCAGGATTACGATATAACGTATAACGTTATGTAGGATTACGATATAACGTATAACGTTATGTAGCATTACGATATAACGTATAACGTTATGTAGCATTACGATATAACGTATAACGTTATGTAGCATTACGATATAACGTATAACGTTATGTAGCATTACGATATAACGTATAACGTTATGTAGAATTACGATATAACGTATAACGTTATGTAGCATTACGATATATCGTATAACGTTATGTAGCATTACGATATAACGTATAACGTTATATAGTATTACGTTATAACGTATAACGTTATGTAGCATAACGATTTAACGTATAACGTTATGTAGCATTACGATATAACGTATAACGTTATATGGTAATACGTTATAACGTATAACGTTATGTGGCATTACGATATAACGTATAACGTTATATGGTAATACGTTATAACGTATAACGTTATGTTGCATTACGTTATAACGTATAACGTTATGTAGCACTACGATATAACGTATAACGTTATGTAGCATTATGATATAATGTATAATGTTACGTAGCATTACGATATAACGTATGACGTTATGTAGCATTACGATATAACGTATAACGTTATGTAGCATTACGATATAACGTATAACGTTATGTTGCATTACGTTATAACGTATAACGTTATGTAGCATTACGATATAACGTATAACGTTATATAGTACTACGTTATAACGTATAACGTTATGTAGCATAACGATTTAACGTATAACGTTATGTAGCATTACGATATAACGTATAACGTTATATGGTAATACGTTATAACGTATTACGTTATATAGTATGACGTTATAACGTATAACGTTATGTAGCATTACGATATAATGTATAAACGTTTTGTAGCATTACGATATAGCGTATAACGTTATGTAGCATTACGATATAGCGTATAACGTTATGTAGCATTACGATATAACGTATAACGTTATGTAGCATTCCGATATAACGTATAACGTTATGTAGCATTACGATATAACGTATAACGTTATATAGTATTACGTTATAACGTATAACGTTATGTATCATAACGATATAACGTATAACGTTATGTAGCATTACGATATAACGTATAACGTCATATGGTAATACGTTATAACGTATAACGTTATGTATCATAACGATATAACTTATAACGTTATGTAGCATTACGATATAACGTATAACGTTGTATGGTAATACGTTATAACGTATAACGTTATGTAGCATTACGATATAACGTATAACGTTATATGGTAATACGTTATAACGTATAACGTTATGTAGCATAACGATATAACGTATAACGTTATATGGTAATACGTTATAACGTATAACGTTATGTAGCATTACGATATAACGTATAACGTTATATGGTAATACGTTATAACGTATAACGTTATGTAGCATAACGATATAACGTATAACGTTATGTAGCATTACGATATAACGTATAACGTTATGTAGCATTACGATATATCGTATAACGTTATGTAGCATTACGATATAACGTGTAACGTTATGTAGCATTACGATATAACGTATAACGTTATATGCTAATACGTTATATCGTATAACGTTATGTAGCATTACGATATAACGGCTAACTTTATGTAGCATTACGATATAACGTATGACGTTATGTAGCATTACGATATAACGTATAACGTTATGTAGCATTACGATATAACGTATAACGTTATGTTGCATTACGTTATAACGTATAACGTTATGTAGCATTACGATATAACGTATAACGTTATATAGTACTACGTTATAACGTATAACGTTATGTAGCATAACGATTTAACGTATAACGTTATGTAGCATTACGATATAACGTATAACGTTATGTATCATAACGATATAACTTATAACGTTATGTAGCATTACGATGTAACGTATAACGTAATATGGTAATACGTTATAACGTATAACGTTATGTTGCATTACGTTATAAGGTATAACGTTATGTAGCATTACGATATAACGTATAACGTTATGTAGCATTATGATATAATGTATAATGTTACGTAGCATTACGATATAACGTATGACGTTATGTAGCATTACGATATAACGTATAACGTTATGTAGCATTACGATATAACGTATAACGTTATGTTGCATTACGTTATAACGTATAACGTTATGTAGCATTACGATATAACGTATAACGTTATATAGTACTACGTTATAACGTATAACGTTATGTAGCATAACGATTTAACGTATAACGTTATGTAGCATTACGATATAACGTATAACGTTATATGGTAATACGTTATAACGTACAACGTTATATAGTATGACGTTATAACGTATAACGTTATGTAGCATTACGATATAATGTATAACGTTATGTAGCATTACGATATAGCGTATAACGTTATGTAGCACTACGATATAGCGTATAACGTTATGTAGCATTACGATATAACGTATAACGTTATGTAGCATTACGATAAAACGTATAACGTTATGTAGCATTACGATATAACGTATAACGTTATATAGTACTACGTTATAACGTATAACGTTATGTAGCATAACGATTTAACGTATAACGTTATGTAGCATTACGATATAACGTATAACGCTATATGGTAATACGTTATAACGTATAACGTTATGTTGCATTACGTTATAACGTATAGCGTTATGTAGCATTACGATATAACGTATAACGTTATGTAGCATTACGATATAACGTATAACGTTATGTAGCATTACGATATAGCGTACAACGTTATGTAGCATTACGATATAACGTATAACGTTATGTAGCATTACGATATAACGTATAACGTTATGTAGCATTACGATATAACGTATAACGTTATGTAGCATTACGATATAACGTATAACGTTATATAGTATTACGTTATAACGTATAACGTTATGTATCATAACGATATAACTTATAACGTTATGTAGCATTACGATATAACGTATAACGTTATATGGTAATACGTTATAACGTATAACGTTATGTATCATAACGATATAACTTATAACGTTATGTAGCATTACGATGTAACGTATAACATAATATGGTAATACGTTATAACGTATAACGTTATGTTGCATTACGTTATAACGTATAACGTTATGCAGCATTACGATATAAAGTATAACGTTATGTAGCATTATGATATAACGTATAATGTTACGTAGCATTACGATATAACGTATAACGTTATGTAGCATTACGATATAACGTATAACGTTATGCAGCATTGCGATATAACGTATAACGTTATGTAGCATTACGATATAACTTATAGCGTTATGTAGCATTACGATATAGCGTGTAACGTTATGTAGCATTATGATATAACTTATAACGTTATGCAGCATTGCGATATAACGTATAACGTTATGCAGCATTACGATATAAAGTATAACGTTATGTAGCATTATGATATAACGTATAATGTTACGTAGCATTACGATATAACGTATAACGTTATGTAGCATTACGATATAACGTATAACGTTATGCAGCATTACGATATAAAGTATAACGTTATGTAGCATTATGATATAACGTATAATGTTACGTAGCATTACGATATAACGTATAACGTTATGTAGCATTACGATATAACGTATAACGTTATGCAGCATTGCGATATAACGTATAACGTTATGCAGCATTACGATATAAAGTATAACGTTATGTAGCATTATGATATAACGTATAATGTTACGTAGCATTACAATATAACGTATATCGTTATGTAGCATTACGGTATAACGTATAACGTTATATGGTAATACGTTATAACGTATAACGTTATGTGGCATAACGATATAACGTATAACGTTATGTAGCATTACGATATAACGTATAACGTTATATGGTAATACGTTATAACGTATAACGTTATGTAGCATTACGATATAACGTATAACGTGATATGGTAATACGTTATAACGTATAACGTTATGTATCATAGCGATATAACTTATAACGTCATGTAGCATTACGATGTAACGTATAACGTAATATGGTAATACGTTATAACGTATAACGTTATGTTGCATTACGTTATAACGTATAACGTTATGTAGCATTACGATATAACGTATAACGTTATGTAGCATTATGATATAATGTATAATGTTACGTAGCATTACGATATAACGTATAACGTTATGTATCATAACGATATAACTTATAACGTTATGTAGCATTACGATGTAACGTATAACGTAATATGGTAATACGTTATAACGTATAACGTTATGTTGCATTACGTTATAACGTATAACGTTATGTAGCATTACGATATAACGTATAACGTTATGTAGCATTATGATATAATGTATAATGTTACGTAGCATTACGATAATACGTATAACGTTATGTAGCATTACGATATAACGTATAACGTTATGTATCATTACGATATAACGTATAACGTTATGTTGCATTACGTTATAACGTATAACGTTATATAGTACTACGTTATAACGTATAACGTTATGTAGCATAACGATTTAACGTATAACGTTATGTAGCATTACGATATAACGTATAACGTTATATGGTAATACGTTATAACGTATAACGTTATATAGTATGACGTTATAACGTATAACGTTATGTAGCATTACGATATAATGTATAACGTTATGTAGCATTACGATATAGCGTATAACGTTATGTAGCATTACGATATAGCGTATAACGTTATGTAGCATTACGATATAACGTATAACGTTATGTAGCATTACGATATAACGTATAACGTTATGTAGCTTTACGATATAACGTATAACGTTATATGGTAATACGTTATAACGTATAACGTTATGTATCATAACGATATAACTTATAACGTTATGTAGCATTACGATGTAACGTATAACGTAATATGGTAATACGTTATAACGTATAGCGTTATGTTGCATTACGTTCTAACGTATAACGTTATGTAGCATTACGTTATAACGTATAACGTTATGTAGCATTATGATATAACGTATAACGTTATGCAGCATTACGATATAACGTATAACATTATGTAGCATTACGATATAACGTATAACGTTATGTAGCATTACGAGATAACATATAACGATATAAAGCATGACAATATAACGTATAACGTTATGTAGCATAACGATTTAACGTATAACGTTATGTAGCATTACTATATAACGTATAACGTTGTATGGTAATACGTTATAACGTATAACGTTATGTAGCATTACGATATAACGTATAACGTTATATGGTAATACGTTATAACGTATAACGTTATGTAGCATAACGATATAACGTATAACGTTATATGGTAATACGTTATAACGTATAACGTTATGTAGCATTACGATATAACGTATAACGTTATATGGTAATACGTTATAACGTATAACGTTATGTAGCATAACGATATAACGTATAACGTTATGTAGCATTACGATATAACGTATAACGTTATGTAGCATTACGATATATCGTATAACTTTATGTAGCATTACGATATAACGTGTAACGTTATGTAGCATTACGATATAACGTATAACGTTATATGCTAATACGTTATATCGTATAACGTTATGTAGCATTACGATATAACGGCTAACGTTATGTAGTATTACGATATAACGTATAACGTTATGTAGCATAACGATATAACGTATAACGTTATGTAGCATTACGATATAACGTATAACGTTATGTAGGATTACGATATAACGTATAACGTTATGTAGGATTACGATATAACGTATAACGTTATGTAGCATTATGATATAACGTATAATGTTACGTAGCATTACGATATAACGTATAACGTTATGTAGCATTACGATATAACTTATAGCGTTATGTAGCATTACGATATAGCGTGTAACGTTATGTAGCATTACAATATAACGTATATCGTTATGTAGCATTACGGTATAACGTATAACGTTATATGGTAATACGTTATAACGTATAACGTTATGTAGCATTACGATATAACGTATAACGTGATATGGTAATACGTTATAACGTATAACGTTATGTATCATAACGATATAACTTATAACGTTATGTAGCATTACGATGTAACGTATAACGTAATATGGTAATACGTTATAACGTATAACGTTATGTTGCATTACGTTATAACGTATAACGTTATGTAGCATTACGATATAACGTATAACGTTATGTAGCATTATGATATAATGTATAATGTTACGTAGCATTACGATATAACGTATAACGTTATGTATCATAACGATTTAACGTATAACGTTATGTAGCATTACGATATAACGTATAACGTTGTATGGTAATACGTTATAACGTATAACGTTATGTAGCATTACGATATAACGTATAACGTTATATGGTAATACGTTATAACGTATAACGTTATGTAGCATAACGATATAACGTATAACGTTATATGGTAATACGTTAGAACGTATAACGTTATGTAGCATTACGATATAACGTATAACGTTATATGGTAATACGTTATAACGTATAACGTTATGTAGCATAACGATATAACGTATAACGTTATGTAGCATTACGATATAACGTATAACGTTATGTAGCATTACGATATATCGTATAACGTTATGTAGCATTACGATATAACGTGTAACGTTATGTAGCATTACGATATAACGTATAACGTTATATGCTAATACGTTATATCGTATAACGTTATGTAGCATTACGATATAACGGCTAACGTTATGTAGTATTACGATATAACGTATAACGTTATGTAGCATAACGATATAACGTATAACGTTATGTAGCATTACGATATAACGTATAACGTTATGTAGCATTACGATATAACGTATAACGTTATGTAGGATTACGATATAACGTATAACGTTATGTAGCATTACGATATAACGTATAACGTTATGTAGCATTACGATATAACGTATAACGTTATATAGTATTACGTTATAACGTATAACGTTATGTAGCATAACGATTTAACGTATAACGTTATGTAGCATTACGATATAACGTATAACGTTATATGGTAATACGTTATAACGTATAACGTTATGTTGCATTACGTTATAACGTATAACGTTATGTAGCATTACGATATAACGTATAACGTTATGTAGCATTATGATATAACGTATAATGTTACGTAGCATTACGATATAACGTATAACGTTATGTAGCATTACGATATAAGGTATAACGTTATGCAGCATTACGATATAACGTATAACGTTATGTAGCATTACGATATAACTTATAGCGTTATGTAGCATTACGATATAACGTATAACGTTATGTATCATAACGATATAACTTATAACGTTATGTAGCATTACGATGTAACGAATAACGTAATATGGTAATATGTTATAACGTATAACGTTATGTTGCATTACGTTATAACGTATAACGTTATGTAGCATTACGATATAACGTATAACGTTATGTAGCATTATGATATAATGTATAATGTTACGTAGCATTACGATATAACGTATAACGTTATGTAGCATTACGATATAACGTATAACGTTATGTAGAATTACGATATAACGTATAACGTTATGTAGCATTATGATATAACGTATAACGTTATGTAGCATTACGATATAACGTATAACGTTATATAGTACTACGTTATAACGTATAACGTTATGTAGCATAACGATTTAACGTATAACGTTATGTAGCATTACGATATAACGTATAACGTTATATGGTAATACATTATAACGTATAACGTTATGTAGCATTATGATATAACGTATAACGTTATGCAGCATTACGATATAACGTATAACTTTATGTAGCATTACGATATAACGTATAAAGTTATGTAGCATTACGAGATAACATATAACGATATAAAGCATTACAATATAACGTATAACGTTATGTAGCATAACGATTTAACGTATAACGTTATGTAGCATTACGATATAACGTATAACGTTGTATGGTAATACGTTATAACGTATAACGTTATGTAGCATTACGATATAACGTATAACGTTATATGGTAATACGTTATAACGTATAACGTTATGTAGCATAACGATATAACGTATAACGTTATATGGTAATACGTTATAACGTATAACGTTATGTAGCATTACGATATAACGTATAACGTTATATGGTAATACGTTATAACGTATAACGTTATGTAGCATAACGATATAACGTATAACGTTATGTAGCATTACGATATAACGTATAACGTTATGTAGCATTACGATATATCGTATAACGTTATGTAGCATTACGATATAACGTGTAACGTTATGTAGCATTACGATATAACGTATAACGTTATATGCTAATACGTTATATCGTATAACGTTATGTAGCATTACGATATAACGGCTAACGTTATGTAGCATTACGATATAACGTATAACGTTATGTAGCATAACGATATAACGTATAACGTTATGTAGCATTACGATATAACGTATAACGTTATGCAGGATTACGATATAACGTATAACGTTATGTAGGATTACGATATAACGTATAACGTTATGTAGCATTACGATATAACGTATAACGTTATGTAGCATTACGATATAACATATAACGTTATGTAGCATTACGATATAACGTATAACGTTATGTAGCATTACGATATAACGTATAACGTTATGTAGCATTACGATATAACGTATAACGTTATGTTGCATTAGGTTATAACGTATAACGTTATGTAGCATTACGATATAACGTATAACGTTATGTAGCATTATGATATAACGTATAATGTTACGTAGCATTACGATATAACGTATAACGTTATGTAGCATTACGATATAACGTATAACGTTATGCAGCATTACGATATAACGTATAACGTTATGTAGCATTACGATATAACGTATAACGTTATGTAGCATTACGATAAAACGTGTAACGTTATGTAGCATTACGATATAACGTATAACGTTATATAGTATTACGTTATAACGTATAACGTTACGTAGCATAACGATTTAACGTATAACGTTATGTAGCATTACGATATAACGTATAACGTTATATGGTAATACGTTATAACGTATAACGTTATGTAGCATTACGATATAACGTATAACGTTATATGGTAATACGTTATAACGTATAACGTTATGTTGCATTACGTTATAACGTATAACGTTATGTAGCATTACGATATAACGTATAACGTTATGTAGCATTACGATATAACGTATAACGTTATGTAGCATTACGATATAGCGAATAACGTTATGTAGCATTACGATATAACGTATAACGTTATGTAGCATTACGATATAACGTATAACGTTATGTAGCATTACGATATAACGTATAACGTTATGTAGCATTACGATATAACGTATAACGTTATATAGTATTACGTTATAACGTATAACGTTATGTATCATAACGATATAACGTATAACGTTATGTAGCATTACGATATAACGTATAACGTTATATGGTAATACGTTATAACGTATAACGTTATGTATCATAACGATATAACGTATAACGTTATGTAGCATTACGATATAACGTATAACGTAATATGGTAATACGTTATAACGTATAACGTTATGTTGCATTACGTTATAACGTATAACGTTATGTAGCATTACGATATAACGTATAACGTTATGTAGCATTATGATATAACGTATAACGTTATGTAGCATTACGATATAACGTATAACGTTATGTAGTATTACGTTATAACGTATAACGTTATGTATCATAACGATATAACGTATAACGTTATGTAGCATTACGATATAACGTATAACGTTATATGGTAATACGTTATAACGTATAACGTTATGTATCATAACGATATAGCTTATAACGTTATGTAGCATTACGATGTAACGTTTAACGTAATATGGTAATACGTTATAACGTATAACGTTATGTTGCATTACGTTATAACGTATAACGTTATGTAGCATTACGATATAACGTATAACGTTATGTAGCATTATGATATAACGTATAACGTTATGTAGCATTACGATATAACGTGTAACGTTATGTAGCATTACGATATAACGTATAACGTTATGTAGCATTACGATATAACGTATAACGTTATATGGTAATACGATATAACGTATAACGTTATGTGGCATAACGATATAACGTATAACGTTATGTAGCATTACGATATAACGTATAACGTTATATGGTAATACGTTATAACGTATAACGTTATGTAGCATTACGATATAACGTATAACGTGATATGGTAATACGTTATAACGTATAACGTTATGTATCATAACGATATAACTTATAACGTTATGTAGCATTACGATGTAACGTATAACGTAATATGGTAATACGTTATAACGTATAACGTTATGTTGCATTACGTTATAACGTATAACGTTATGTAGCATTACGATATAACGTATAACGTTATGTAGCATTATGATATAATGTATAATGTTACGTAGCATTACGATATAACGTATGACGTTATGTAGCATTACGATATAACGTATAACGTTATGTAGCATTACGATATAACGTATAACGTTATATAGTATTACGTTATAACGTATAACGTTATGTAGCATAACGATTTAACGTATAACGTTATGTAGCATTACGATATAACGTATAACGTTATATGGTAATATGTTATAACGTATAACGTTATGTAGCATTACGATATAACGTATAACGTTATATGGTAATACGTTATAACGTATAACGTTATGTGGCATAACGATATAACGTATAACGTTATGTAGCATTACGATATAACGTATAACGTTATATGGTAATACGTTATAACGTATAACGTTATGTAGCATTACGATATAACGTATAACGTTATATGGTAATACGTTATAACGTATAACGTTATGTAGCATAACGATATAACGTATAACGTTATGTAGCATTACGATATAACGTATAACGTTATGTAGCATTACGATATAACGTATAACGTTATATGGTAATACGTTATAACGTATAACGTTATGTAGCATTACGATATAACGTATAACGTTATATGGTAATACGTTATAACGTATAACGTTATGTAGCATAACGATATAACGTATAACGTTATGTAGCATTACGATATAACGTATAACGTTATGTAGCATTACGATATAACGTATAACGTTATGTAGCATTACGATATAACGTATAACGTTATGTAGCATTACGATATAACGTATAACGTTATGTAGCATTACGATATAACGTGTAACGTTATGTAGCATTACGATATAACGTATAACGTTATGTAGCATTACGATATAACGTGTAACGTTATGTAGCATTACGATATAACGTATAACGTTATATAGTATTACGTTATAACGTATAACGTTATGTAGCATAACGATTTAACGTATAACGTTATGTAGCATTACGATATAACGTATAACGTTATATGGTAATACGTTATAACGTATAACGTTATGTAGCATTACGATATAACGTATAACGTTATGTAGCATTACGATTTAACGTATAACGTTATGTAGCATTATGATATAACGTATAATGTTACGTAGCATTACGATATAACGTATAACGTTATGTAGCATTACGATATAACGTATAACGTTATGCAGCATTACGATATAACGTATAACGTTATGTAGCATTACGATATAACTTATAACGTTATGTAGCATTACGATATAACGTGTAACGTTATGTAGCATTACGATATAACGTATAACGTTATGTAGCATTACGATATAACGTATAACGTTATATGGTAATATGTTATAACGTATAACGTTATGTGGCATAACGATATAACGTATAACGTTATGTAGCATTCCGATATAACGTATAACGTTATGTAGCATTACGATATAACGTGTAACGTTATGTAGCATTACGTAATAACGTATAACGTTATGTAGCATTACGATATAACGTATAACGTAATATGGTAATACGTTATAACGTATAACGTTATGTTGCATTACGTTATAACGTATAACGTTATGTAGCATTACGATATAACGTATAACGTTATGTAGCATTATGATATAACGTATAATGTTACGTAGCATTACGATATAACGTATAACGTTATGTAGCATTACGATATAACGTATAACGTTATGCAGCATTACGATATAACGTATAACGTTATGTAGCATTACGATATAACTTATAACGTTATGTAGCATTACGATATAACGTGTAACGTTATGTAGCATTACGATATAACGTATAACGTTATGTAGCATTACGATATAACGTATAACGTTATATGGTAATACGTTATAACGTATAACGTTATGTGGCATAACGATATAACGTATAACGTTATGTAGCATTCCGATATAACGTATAACGTTATGTAGCATTACGATATATCGTATAACGTTATGTAGCATTACGGTATAACGTGTAACGTTATGTAGCATTACGATATAACGTATAACGTTATATGCTAATACGTTATATCGTATAACGTTATGTAGCATTACGATATAACGGCTAACGTTATGTAGCATTACGATATAACGTATAACGTTATGTAGCATAACGATATAACGTATAACGTTATGTAGCATTACGATATAACGTATAACGTTATGTAGTATGACGTTATAACGTATAACGTTATGTAGCATTACGATATAACGTATAACGTTATGTATCATAACGATATAACTTATAACGTTATGTAGCATTACGATGTAACGTATAACGTTATGTAGCATTACGATATAACGTATAACGTTATGTAGCATTACGATATAGCGTATAACGTTATGTAGCATTACGATATAACGTATAACGTTATGTAGCATTACGATATAACGTATAACGTTATGTAGCATTACGATATAACGTATAACGTTATATGGTAATACGTTATAACGTATAACGTTATGTTGCATTACGTTATAACGTATAACGTTATGTAGCATTACGATATAACGTATAACGTTATGTAGCATTACGATATAACGTATAACGTTATGTAGCATTACGATATAGCGTATAACGTTATGTAGCATTACGATATAACGTATAACGTTATGTAGCATTACGATATAACGTATAACGATATGTAGCATTACGATATAACGTATAACGTTATGTAGCATTACGATATAACGTATAACGTTATATAGTATTACGTTATAACGTATAACGTTATGTATCATAACGATATAACGTATAACGTTATGTAGCATTACGATATAACGTATAACGTTATGTAGCATTACGATATAACGTATAACGTTATGTAGCATTACGATATAGCGTATAACGTTATGTAGCATTACGATATAGCGTATAACGTTATGTAGCATTACGATATAACGTATAACGTTATGTAGCATTACGATATAACGTATAACGTTATGTAGCATTACGATATAACGTATAACGTTATTTAGTATTACGTTATAACATATAACGTTATGTATCATAACGATATAACGTATAACGTTATGTAGCATTACGATATAACGTATAACGTTATATGGTAATACGTTATAACGTATAACGTTATGTATCATAACGATATAACTTATAACGTTATGTAGCATTACGATGTAACGTATAACGTAATATGGTAATACGTTATAACGTATAACGTTATGTTGCATTACGTTATAACGTATAACGTTATGTAGCATTACGATATAACGTATAACGTTATGTAGCATTACGATATAACGTATAACGTTATGTAGCATTACGATATAGCGTATAACGTTATGTAGCATTACGATATAACGTATAACGTTATGTAGCATTACGATATAACGTATAACGATATGTAGCATTACGATATAACGTATAACGTTATGTAGCATTACGATATAACGTATAACGTTATATAGTATTACGTTATAACGTATAACGTTATGTATCATAACGATATAACGTATAACGTTACGTAGCATTACGATATAACGTATAACGTTATGTAGCATTACGATATAACGTATAACGTTATGTAGCATTACGATATAGCGTATAACGTTATGTAGCATTACGATATAACGTATAACGTTATGTAGCATTACGATATAACGTATAACGTTATGTAGCATTACGATATAACGTATAACGTTATGTAGCATTACGATATAACGTATAACGTTATTTAGTATTACGTTATAACATATAACGTTATGTATCATAACGATATAACGTATAACGTTATGTAGCATTACGATATAACGTATAACGTTATATGGTAATACGTTATAACGTATAACGTTATGTATCATAACGATATAACTTATAACGTTATGTAGCATTACGATGTAACGTATAACGTAATATGGTAATACGTTATAACGTATAACATTATGTTGCATTACGTTATAACGTATAACGTTATGTAGCATTACGATATAACGTATAACGTTATGTAGCATTATGATATAACGTATAATGTTACGTAGCATTACGATATAACGTATAACGTTATGTAGCATTACGATATATCGTATAACGTTATGCAGCATTACGATATAACGTATAACGTTATGTAGCATTACGATATAACGTATAACGTTATGTAGCATTACGATATAACGTGTAACGTTATGTAGCATTGCGATATAACGTATAACGTTATGTAGCATTACGATATAACGTATAACGTTATATAGTATTACGCTATAACGTATAACGTTATGTATCATAACGATATAACGTATAACGTTATGTAGCATTACGATATAACGTATAACGTTATATGGTAATACGTTATAACGTATAACGTTATGTATCATAACGATATAACTTATAACGTTATGTAGCATTACGATGTAACGTATAACGTTATGTAGCATTACGATATAACGTATAACGTTATGTAGCATTACGATATAACGTATAACGTTATGTAGCATTACGATATAACGTATAACGTTATATGGTAATACGTTATAACGTATAACGTTATGTTGCATTACGTTATAACGTATAACGTTATATAGTATGACGTTATAACGTATAACGTTATGTAGCATTATGATATAACGTATAATGTTACGTAGCATTATGATATAACGTATAATGTTACGTAGCATTACGATATAACGTGTAACGTTATGTAGCATTACAATATAACGTATATCGTTATGTAGCATTACGATATAACGTATAACTATATATGGTAATACGTTATAACGTATAACGTTATGTGGCATAACGATATAACGTATAACGTTATGTAGCATTACGATATAACGTATAACGTTATGTAGCATAACGATTTAACGTATAACGTTATGTAGCATTACAATATAACGTATAACGTTATATGGTAATACGTTATAACGTATAACGTTATGTAGCATTACGATATAACGTATAACGTTATATGGTAATACGTTATAACGTATGACGTGATATGGTAATACGTTATAACGTATAACGTTATGTATCATAACGATATAACTTATAACGTTATGTAGCATTACGATGTAACGTATAACGTAATATGGTAATACGTTATAACGTATAACGTTATGTTGCATTACGTTATAACGTATAACGTTATGTAGTATTACGATATAACGTATAACGTTATGTAGCATTATGATATAATGTATAATGATACGTAGCATTACGATATAACGTATAACGATATGTAGCATTACGATATAACGTATAACGTTATGTAGCATTACGATATAACGTATAACGTTATGTAGCATTATGATATAACGTATAATGTTACGTAGGATTACGATATAACGTATAACGTTATGTAGCATTACGATATAACGTATAACGTTATGCAGCATTACGATATAACGTATAACGTTATGTAGCATTACGATATAACGTATAACGTTATGTAGCATTACGATATAACGTGTAACGTTATGTAGCATTACGATATAACGTGTAACGTTATGTAGCATTACGATATAACGTATAACGTTATATAGTACTACGTCATAACGTATAATGTTATGTAGCATAACGATTTAACGTATAACGTTATGTAGCATTACGATATAACGTATAGCGTTATATGGTAATACGTTATAACGTATAACGTTATGTAGTATAACGATATAACGTATAACGTTATGTCGCATTACGATATAACGTATAACGTTATGTAGCATTACGATATAACGTATAACATTATGTAGCATAACGATATAACGTATAACGTTATATGCTAATACGTTATATCGTATAACGTTATGTAGCATTACGATATAACGTATAACGTTATGTAGCATTACGATATAACGTATAACGTTATGTAGAATTACGATATAACGTATAACGTTATGTAGCATTACGATATATCGTATAACGTTATGTAGGATTACGATATAACGTATAACGTTATATAGTATGACGTTATAACGTATAACGTTATGTAGCATTACGATATAACGTATAACGTTATGTAGCATTACGATATAGCGTATAACGTTATGTAGCATTACGATATAACGTATAACGTTATGTAGCATTACGATATAACGTATAACGTTATGTAGCATTACGATATAACGTATAACGTTATGTAGCATTACGATATAACGTATAACGTTATGTAGCATTACGATATAACGTATAACGTTATGTAGCATTACGATATAACGTATAACATTATGTAGCATAACGATATAACGTATAACGTTATATGCTAATACGTTATATCGTATAACGTTATGTAGCATTATGATATAATGTATAATGATACGTAGCATTACGATATAACGTATAACGTTATGTAGCATTACGATATAACGTATAACGTTATGTAGCATTACGATATAACGTATAACGTTATGTAGCATTATGATATAACGTATAATGTTACGTAGGATTACGATATAACGTATAACGTTATGTAGCATTACGATATATCGTATAACGTTATGTAGGATTACGATATAACGTATAACGTTATATAGTATGACGTTATAACGTATAACGTTATGTAGCATTATGATATAACGTATAATGTTACGTAGCATTACGATATAACGTATAACGTTATGTAGCATTACGATATATCGTATAACGTTATGCAGCATTACGATATAACGTATAACGTTATGTAGCATTACGATATAACGTATAACGTTATGTAGCATTACGATATAACGCGTAACGTTATGTAGCATTGCGATATAACGTATAACGTTATGTAGCATTACGATATAACGTATAACGTTATATAGTATTACGCTATAACGTATAACGTTATGTATCATAACGATATAACGTATAACGTTATGTAGCATTACGATATAACGTATAACGTTATATGGTAATACGTTATAACGTATAACGTTATGTATCATAACGATATAACTTATAACGTTATGTAGCATTACGATGTAACGTATAACGTTATGTAGCATTACGATATAACGTATAACGTTATGTAGCATTACGATATAACGTATAACGTTATGTAGCATTACGATATAACGTATAACGTTATATGGTAATACGTTATAACGTATAACGTTATGTTGCATTACGTTATAACGTATAACGTTATGTAGCATTACGATATAACGTATAACGTTATGTAGCATTACGATATAACGTATAACGTTATGTAGCATTACGATATAGCGTATAACGTTATGTAGCATTACGATATAACGTATAACGTTATGTAGCATTACGATATAACGTATAACGTTATGTAGCATTACGATATAACGTATAACGTTATGTAGCATTACGATATAACGTATAACGTTATATAGTATTACGTGATAAAGTATAACGTTATGTATCATAACGATATAACGTATAACGTTATGTAGCATTACGATATAACGTATAACGTTATGTAGCATTACGATATAACGTATAACGTTATGTAGCATTACGATATAACGTATAACGTTATGTAGCATTACGATATAACGTATAACGTTATTTAGTATTACGTTATAACATATAACGTTATGTATCATAACGATATAACGTATAACGTTATGTAGCATTACGATATAACGTATAACGTTATATGGTAATACGTTATAACGTATAACGTTATGTATCATAACGATATAACTTATAACGTTATGTAGCATTACGATGTAACGTATAACGTAATATGGTAATACGTTATAACGTATAACGTTATGTTGCATTACGTTATAACGTATAACGTTATGTAGCATTACGATATAACGTATAACGTTATGTAGCATTATGATATAACGTATAATGTTACGTAGCATTATGATATAACGTATAATGTTACGTAGCATTACGATATAACGTGTAACGTTATGTAGCATTACAATATAACGTATATCGTTATGTAGCATTACGATATAACGTATAACTATATATGGTAATACGTTATAACGTATAACGTTATGTGGCATAACGATATAACGTATAACGTTATGTAGCATTACGATATAACGTATAACGTTATGTAGCATAACGATTTAACGTATAACGTTATGTAGCATTACAATATAACGTATAACGTTATATGGTAATACGTTATAACGTATAACGTTATGTAGCATTACGATATAACGTATAACGTTATATGGTAATACGTTATAACGTATGACGTGATATGGTAATACGTTATAACGTATAACGTTATGTATCATAACGATATAACTTATAACGTTATGTAGCATTACGATGTAACGTATAACGTAATATGGTAATACGTTATAACGTATAACGTTATGTTGCATTACGTTATAACGTATAACGTTATGTAGTATTACGATATAACGTATAACGTTATGTAGCATTATGATATAATGTATAATGATACGTAGCATTACGATATAACGTATAACGTTATGTAGCATTACGATATAACGTATAACGTTATGTAGCATTACGATATAACGTATAACGTTATGTAGCATTATGATATAACGTATAATGTTACGTAGGATTACGATATAACGTATAACGTTATGTAGCATTACGATATAACGTATAACGTTATGCAGCATTACGATATAACGTATAACGTTATGTAGCATTACGATATAACGTATAACGTTATGTAGCATTACGATATAACGTGTAACGTTATGTAGCATTACGATATAACGTGTAACGTTATGTAGCATTACGATATAACGTATAACGTTATATAGTACTACGTCATAACGTATAATGTTATGTAGCATAACGATTTAACGTATAACGTTATGTAGCATTACGATATAACGTATAGCGTTATATGGTAATACGTTATAACGTATAACGTTATGTAGTATAACGATATAACGTATAACGTTATGTCGCATTACGATATAACGTATAACGTTATGTAGCATTACGATATAACGTATAACATTATGTAGCATAACGATATAACGTATAACGTTATATGCTAATACGTTATATCGTATAACGTTATGTAGCATTACGATATAACGTATAACGTTATGTAGCATTACGATATAACGTATAACGTTATGTAGAATTACGATATAACGTATAACGTTATGTAGCATTACGATATATCGTATAACGTTATGTAGGATTACGATATAACGTATAACGTTATATAGTATGACGTTATAACGTATAACGTTATGTAGCATTACGATATAACGTATAACGTTATGTAGCATTACGATATAGCGTATAACGTTATGTAGCATTACGATATAACGTATAACGTTATGTAGCATTACGATATAACGTATAACGTTATGTAGCATTACGATATAACGTATAACGTTATGTAGCATTACGATATAACGTATAACGTTATGTAGCATTACGATATAACGTATAACGTTATGTAGCATTACGATATAACGTATAACATTATGTAGCATAACGATATAACGTATAACGTTATATGCTAATACGTTATATCGTATAACGTTATGTAGCATTATGATATAATGTATAATGATACGTAGCATTACGATATAACGTATAACGTTATGTAGCATTACGATATAACGTATAACGTTATGTAGCATTACGATATAACGTATAACGTTATGTAGCATTATGATATAACGTATAATGTTACGTAGGATTACGATATAACGTATAACGTTATGTAGCATTACGATATATCGTATAACGTTATGTAGGATTACGATATAACGTATAACGTTATATAGTATGACGTTATAACGTATAACGTTATGTAGCATTACGATATAACGTATAACGTTATGTAGCATTACGATATAGCGTATAACGTTATGTAGCATTACGATATAACGTATAACGTTATGTAGCATTACGATATAACGTATAACGTTATGTAGCATTACGATATAACGTATAACGTTATGTAGCATTACGATATAACGTATAACGTTATGTAGCATTACGATATAACGTATAACGTTATGTAGCATTACGATATAACGTATAACGTTTTATAGTATTACGTTATAACGTATAACGTTATGTATCATAACGATATAACGTATAACGTTATGTAGCATTACGATATAACGTATAACGTTATATGGTAATACGTTATAACGTATAACGTTATGTATCATAACGATATAACTTATAACGTTATGTAGCATTACGATGTAACGTATAACGTTATGTAGCATTACGATATATCGTATAACGTTATGTAGCATTACGATATAACGTGTAACGTTATGTAGCATTACGATATAACGTATAACGTTATATGCTGATACGTTATATCGTATAACGTTATGTAGCATTAGGATATAACAGCTAACGTTATGTAGCATTACGATATAACGTATAACGTTATGTAGCATTACGATATAACGTATAACGTTATGTAGCATTACGATATAGCGTATAACGTTATGTAGCATTACGATATAACGTATAACGTTATGTAGCATTACGATATAACGTATAACGATATGTAGCATTACGATATAACGTATAACGTTATGTAGCATTACGATGTAACGTATAACGTAATATGGTAATACGTTATAACGTATAACGTTATGTTGCATTACGTTATAACGTATAACGTTATGTAGCATTACGATATAACGTATAACGTTATGTAGCATTATGATATAACGTATAATGTTACGTAGCATTACGATATAACGTATAACGTTATGTAGCATTACGATATATCGTATAACGTTATGCAGCATTACGATATAACGTATAACGTTATGTAGCATTACGATATAACGTATAACGTTATGTAGCATTACGATATAACGTGTAACGTTATGTAGCATTGCGATATAACGTATAACGTTATGTAGCATTACGATATAACGTATAACGTTATATGGTAATACGTTATAACGTATAACGTTATGTATCATAACGATATAACTTATAACGTTATGTAGCATTACGATGTAACGTATAACGTTATGTAGCATTACGATATAACGTATAACGTTATGTAGCATTACGATATAACGTATAACGTTATGTAGCATTACGATATAACGTATAACGTTATATGGTAATACGTTATAACGTATAACGTTATGTTGCATTACGTTATAACGTATAACGTTATGTAGCATTACGATATAACGTATAACGTTATGTAGCATTACGATATAACGTATAACGTTATGTAGCATTACGATATAGCGTATAACGTTATGTAGCATTACGATATAACGTATAACGTTATGTAGCATTACGATATAACGTATAACGTTATGTAGCATTACGATATAACGTATAACGTTATGTAGCATTACGATATAACGTATAACGTTATATAGTATTACGTTATAACGTATAACGTTATGTATCATAACGATATAACGTATAACGTTATGTAGCATTACGATATAACGTATAACGTTATGTAGCATTACGATATAACGTATAACGTTATGTAGCATTACGATATAACGTATAACGTTATGTAGCATTACGATATAACGTATAACGTTATTTAGTATTACGTTATAACATATAACGTTATGTATCATAACGATATAACGTATAACGTTATGTAGCATTACGATATAACGTATAACGTTATGTATCATAACGATATAACTTATAACGTTATGTAGCATTACGATGTAACGTATAACGTAATATGGTAATACGTTATAACGTATAACGTTATGTTGCATTACGTTATAACGTATAACGTTATGTAGCATTACGATATAACGTATAACGTTATGTAGCATTATGATATAACGTATAATGTTACGTAGCATTATGATATAACGTATAATGTTACGTAGCATTACGATATAACGTGTAACGTTATGTAGCATTACAATATAACGTATATCGTTATGTAGCATTACGATATAACGTATAACTATATATGGTAATACGTTATAACGTATAACGTTATGTGGCATAACGATATAACGTATAACGTTATGTAGCATTACGATATAACGTATAACGTTATGTAGCATAACGATTTAACGTATAACGTTATGTAGCATTACAATATAACGTATAACGTGATATGGTAATACGTTATAACGTATAACGTTATGTATCATAACGATATAACTTATAACGTTATGTAGCATTACGATGTAACGTATAACGTAATATGGTAATACGTTATAACGTATAACGTTATGTTGCATTACGTTATAACGTATAACGTTATGTAGTATTACGATATAACGTATAACGTTATGTAGCATTATGATATAATGTATAATGATACGTAGCATTACGATATAACGTATAACGTTATGTAGCATTACGATATAACGTATAACGTTATGTAGCATTACGATATAACGTATAACGTTATGTAGCATTATGATATAACGTATAATATTACGTAGGATTACGATATAACGTATAACGTTATGTAGCATTACGATATAACGTATAACGTTATGCAGCATTACGATATAACGTATAACGTTATGTAGCATTACGATATAACGTATAACGTTATGTAGCATTACGATATAACGTGTAACGTTATGTAGCATTACGATATAACGTGTAACGTTATGTAGCATTACGATATAACGTATAACGTTATATAGTACTACGTCATAACGTATAATGTTATGTAGCATAACGATTTAACGTATAACGTTATGTAGCATTACGATATAACGTATAGCGTTATATGGTAATACGTTATAACGTATAACGTTATGTAGTATAACGATATAACGTATAACGTTATGTAGCATTACGATATAACGTATAACGTTATGTAGCATTACGATATAACGTATAACATTATGTAGCATAACGATATAACGTATAACGTTATATGCTAATACGTTATATCGTATAACGTTATGTAGCATTACGATATAACGTATAACGTTATGTAGCATTACGATATAACGTATAACGTTATGTAGAATTACGATATAACGTATAACGTTATGTAGCATTACGATATATCGTATAACGTTATGTAGGATTACGATATAACGTATAACGTTATATAGTATGACGTTATAACGTATAACGTTATGTAGCATTACGATATAACGTATAACGTTATGTAGCATTACGATATAGCGTATAACGTTATGTAGCATTACGATATAACGTATAACGTTATGTAGCATTACGATATAACGTATAACGTTATGTAGCATTACGATATAACGTATAACGTTATGTAGCATTACGATATAACGTATAACGTTATGTAGCATTACGATATAACGTATAACGTTATGTAGCATTACGATATAACGTATAACGTTTTATAGTATTACGTTATAACGTATAACGTTATGTATCATAACGATATAACGTATAACGTTATGTAGCATTACGATATAACGTATAACGTTATATGGTAATACGTTATAACGTATAACGTTATGTAGCATTACGATATAACGTATAACGTTATATGGTAATACGTTATAACGTATAACGTTATGTAGCATAACGATATAACGTATAACGTTATGTAGCATTACGATATAACGTATAACGTTATGTAGCATTACGATATAACGTATAACGTTATATGGTAATACGTTATAACGTATAACGTTATGTAGCATAACGATATAACGTATAACGTTATGTAGCATTACGATATAACGTATAACGTTATGTAGCATTACGATATAACGTATAACGTTATGTAGCACTACGATATAACGTATAACGTTATATGGTAATACGTTATAACGTATAACGTTATATGGTAATACGTTATAACGTATAACGTTATGTAGCATTACGATATAACCTATAACGTTATATGGTAATACGTTATAACGTATAACGTTATGTAGCATTACGATATAACCTATAACGTTATGTGGCTTTAAGATATAACGTATAACGTTATGTAGCATAACGATATAACGTATAACGTTATGTAGCATTACGATATAACGTATAACGTTATATGGTAATACGTTATAACGTATAACGTTATGTAGCATTACGATATAACGTATAACGTTATATGGTAATACGTTATAACGTATAACGTTATGTAGCATAACGATATAACGTATAACGTTATGTAGCATTAAGATATAACATATAACGTTATGTAGCATTACGATATAACGTATAACGTTATGTAGCATTACGATATAACGTATAACGTTATATGGTAATGCGTTATAACGTATAACGTTATGTAGCATAACGATATAACGTATAACGTTATGTAGCATTACGATGTAACGTATCACGTTATGTAGCATAACGATATAACGTATAACGTTATGTAGCATTACGATATAACGTATAACGTTATGTAGCATTACGATATAACGTATAACGTTATGTAGCATTACGATATAACGTGTAACGTTATGTAGCATTACGATATAACGTATAACGTTATATAGTATTACGTTATAACGTATAACGTTATGTAGCATAACGATTTAACGTATAACGTTATGTAGCATTACGATATAACGTATAACGTTATATGGTAATACGTTATAACGTATAACGTTAGGTAGCATTACGATATAACGTATAACGTTATGTAGCATTACGATATAACGTATAACGTTGTGTAGCATTACGATATAGCGTATAACGTTATGTAGCATTACGACATAACGTATAACGTCATATGGTAATACGTTATAACGTATAACGTTATGTAGCATAACGATATAACGTATAACGTTATGTAGCATTACTATATAACGTATAACGTTATGTAGCATTACGATATAACGTATAACGTTATATGGTAATACGTTATAACGTATAACGTTATGTAGCATTACGATATAACGTATAACGTTATATGGTAATACGTTATAACGTATAACGTTATGTAGCATAACGATATAACGTATAACGTTATGTAGCATTACGATATAACGTATAACGTTATGTAGCATTACGATATAACGTATAACGTTATATGGTAATACGTTATAACGTATAACGTTATGTAGCATTACGATATAATGTATAACGTTATATGGTAATACGTTATAACGTATAACGTTATATGGTAATACGTTATAAGGTATAACGTTATGTAGCATAACGATATAACGTATAACGTTATGTAGCATTACGATATAACGTATAACGTTATGTAGCATTACGATATAACGTATAACGTTATGTAGCATTACGATATAACGTGTAACGTTATGTAGCATTACGATATAACGTGTAACGTTATGTAGCATTACGATATAACGTATAACATTATGTAGCATAACGATATAACGTACAACGTTATATGCTAATACGTTATATCGTATAACGTTATGTAGCATTACGATATAACGTATAACGTTATGTAGCATTACGATATAACGTATAACGTTATATGGTAATACGTTATAACGTATAACGTTATGTAGCATTACGATATAACGTATAACGTTATATGGTCATACGTTATAACGTATAACGTTATGTAGCATTACGATATAACGTATAACGTTATTGGGTAATACGTTATAACGTATAACGTTATGTAGCATAACGATATAACGTATAACGTTATGTAGCATTACGATATAACGTATAACGTTATATGGTAATACGTTATAACGTATAACGTTATGTAGCATAACGATATAACCTATAACGTTATGTAGCTTTAAGATATAACGTATAACGTTATGTAGCATAACGATATAACGTATAACGTTATGTAGCATTACGATATAACGTATAACGTTATATGGTAATACGTTATAACGTATAACGTTATGTAGCATTACGATATAACGTATAACGTTATGTAGCATAACGATATAACGTATAACGTTATGTAGCATTACGATATATCGTATAACGTTATGTAGCATTACGATATAACGTATAACGTTATATGGTAATACGTTATAACGTATAACGTTATGTAGCATAACGATATAACGTATAACGTTATGTAGCATTACGATATAACGTATAACGTTATGTAGCATTACGATATAACGTATAACGTTATGTAGCATTACGATATAACGTATAACGTTATATGGTAATACGTTATAACGTATAACGTTATGTAGCATTACGATATAACCTATAACGTTATATGGTAATACGTTATAACGTATAACGTTATGTAGCATTACGATATAACCTATAACGTTATGTAGCTTTAAGATATAACGTATAACGTTATGTAGCATAACGATATAACGTATAACGTTATGTAGCATTACGATATAACGTATAACGTTATATGGTAATACGTTATAACGTATAACGTTAGGTAGCATTACGATATAACGTATAACGTTATATGGTAATACGTTATAACGTATAACGTAATGTAGCATAACGATATAACGTATAACGTTATGTAGCATTACGATATAACGTATAACGTTATATGGTAATACGTTATAACGTATAACGTTATGTAGCATTACGATATAACGTATAACGTTATATGGTAATACGTTATAACGTATAACGTTATGTAGCATAACGATATAACGTATAACGTTATGTAGCATTACGATGTAACGTATAACGTTATGTAGCATAACGATATAACGTATAACGTTATGTAGCATTACGATATAACGTATAACGTTATGTAGCATTATGATATAACGTATAACGTTATATAGCATTACGATATAACGTGTAACGTTATGTAGCATTACGATATAACGTATAACGTTATATAGTATTACGTTATAACGTATAACGTTATGTAGCATAACGATTTAACGTATAACGTTATGTAGCATTACGATATAACGTATAACGTTATATGGTAATACGTTATAACGTATAACGTTATGTAGCATTACGATATAACGTATAACGTTATGTAGCATTACGATATAACGTATAACGTTGTGTAGCATTACGATATAGCGTATAACGTTATGTAGCATTACGACATAACGTATAACGTTATATGGTAATACGTTATAACGTATAACGTTATGTAGCATAACGATATAACGTATAACGTTATGTAGCATTACGATATAACGTATAACGTTATGTAGCATTACGATATAACGTATAACGTTATATGGTAATACGTTATAACGTATAACGTTATGTAGCATTACGATATAACGTATAACGTTATATGGTAATACGTTATAACGTATAACGTTATATGGTAATACGTTATAACGTATAACGTTATGTAGCATAACGATATAACGTATAACGTTATGTAGCATTACGATATAACGTATAACGTTATGTAGCATTACGATATAACGTATAACGTTATATGGTAATACGTTATAACGTATAACGTTATGTAGCATTACGATATAATGTATAACGTTATATGGTAATACGTTATAACGTATAACGTTATATGGTAATACGTTATAACGTATAACGTTATGTAGCATAACGATATAACGTATAACGTTATGTAGCATTACCATATAACGTATAACGTTATGTAGCATTACGATATAACGTATAACGTTATGTAGAATTACGATATAACGTATAACGTTATGTAGCATAACGATATAACGTATAACGTTATGTAGCATTACGATATAACGTATAACGTTATGTAGCATTACGATATAACGTATAACGTTATGTAGAATTACGATATAACGTATAACGTTATGTATCATAACGATATAACGTATAACGTTATGTAGCATTACGATATAACGTATAACATTATGTAGCATAACGATATAACGTATAACGTTATATGCTAATACGTTATATCGTATAACGTTATGTAGCATTACGATATAACGTATAACGTTATGTAGCATTACGATATAACGTATAACGTTATGTAGCATTACGATATAACGTGTAACGTTATGTAGCATTACGATATAACGTGTAACGTTATGTAGCATTACGATATAACGTATAACATTATGTAGCATAACGATATAACGTACAACGTTATATGCTAATACGTTATATCGTATAACGTTATGTAGCATTACGATATAACGTATAACGTTATGTAGCATTACGATATAACGTATAACGTTATATGGTAATACGTTATAACGTATAACGTTATGTAGCATTACGATACAACGTATAACGTTATATGGTAATACGTTATAACGTATAACGTTATGTAGCATTACGATATAACGTATAACGTTATTGGGTAATACGTTATAACGTATAACGTTATGTAGCATAACGATATAACGTATAACGTTATGTAGCATTACGATATAACGTATAACGTTATATGGTAATACGTTATAACGTATAACGTTATGTAGCATTACGATATAACCTATAACGTTATGTAGCTTTAAGATATAACGTATAACGTTATGTAGCATAACGATATAACGTATAACGTTATGTAGCATTACGATATAACGTATAACGTTATATGGTAATACGTTATAACGTATAACGTTATGTAGCATTACGATATAACGTATAACGTTATATGGTAATACGTTATAACGTATAACGTTATGTAGCATAACGATATAACGTATAACGTTATGTAGCATTACGATATAACGTATAACGTTATGTAGCATTACGATATAACGTATAACGTTATATGGTAATACGTTATAACGTATAACGTTATGTAGCATAACGATATAACGTATAACGTTATGTAGCATTACGATATAACGTATAACGTTATGTAGCATTACGATATAACGTATAACGTTATGTAGCACTACGATATAACGTATAACGTTATATGGTAATACGTTATAACGTATAACGTTATGTAGCATTACGATATAACCTATAACGTTATATGGTAATACGTTATAACGTATAACGTTATGTAGCATTACGATATAACCTATAACGTTATGTGGCTTTAAGATATAACGTATAACGTTATGTAGCATAACGATATAACGTATAACGTTATGTAGCATTACGATATAACGTATAACGTTATATGGTAATACGTTATAACGTATAACGTTATGTAGCATTACGATATAACGTATAACGTTATATGGTAATACGTTATAACGTATAACGTTATGTAGCATAACGATATAACGTATAACGTTATGTAGCATTACGATATAACATATAACGTTATGTAGCATTACGATATAACGTATAACGTTATATGGTAATACGTTATAACGTATAACGTTATGTAGCATTACGATATAACGTATAACGTTATATGGTAATGCGTTATAACGTATAACGTTATGTAGCATAACGATTTAACGTATAACGTTATGTAGCATTACGATATAACGTATAACGTTATATGGTAATACGTTATAACGTATAACGTTATGTAGCATTACGATATAACGTATAACGTTATGTAGCATTACGATATAACGTATAACGTTGTGTAGCATTACGATATAGCGTATAACGTTATGTAGAATTACGACATAACGTATAACGTTATATGGTAATACGTTATAACGTATAACGTTATGTAGCATAACGATATAACGTATAACGTTATGTAGCATTACGATATAACGTATAACGTTATGTAGCATTACGATATAACGTATAACGTTATATGGTAATACGTTATAACGTATAACGTTATGTAGCATTACGATATAACGTATAACGTTATATGGTAATACGTTATAACGTATAACGTTATGTAGCATAACGATATAACGTATAACGTTATGTAGCATTACGATATAACGTATAACGTTATGTAGCATTACGATATAACGTATAACGTTATATGGTAATACGTTATAACGTATAACGTTATGTAGCATTACGATATAATGTATAACGTTATATGGTAATACGTTATAACGTATAACGTTATATGGTAATACGTTATAACGTATAACGTTATGTAGCATAACGATATAACGTATAACGTTATGTAGCATTACCATATAACGTATAACGTTATGTAGCATTACGATATAACGTATAACGTTATGTAGAATTACGATATAACGTATATCGTTATGTAGCATAACGATATAACGTATAACGTTATGTAGCATTACGATATAACGTATAACGTTATGTAGCATTACGATATAACGTATAACGTTATGTAGAATTACGATATAACGTATAACGTTATGTAGCATTACGATATATCGTATAACGTTATGTAGCATTACGATATAACGTATAACGTCATATAGGATGACGTTATAACGTATAACGTTATGTATCATAACGATATAACGTATAACGTTATGTAGCATTACGATATAACGTATAACATTATGTAGCATAACGATATAACGTATAACGTTATATGCTAATACGTTATATCGTATAACGTTATGTAGCATTACGATATAACGTATAACGTTATGTAGCATTACGATATAACGTATAACATTATGTAGCATTACGATATAACGTGTAACGTTATGTAGCATTACGATATAACGTGTAACGTTATGTAGCATTACGATATAACGTATAACATTATGTAGCATAACGATATAACGTACAACGTTATATGCTAATACGTTATATCGTATAACGTTATGTAGCATTACGATATAACGTATAACGTTATGTAGCATTACGATATAACGTATAACGTTATATGGTAATACGTTATAACGTATAACGTTATGTAGCATTACGATACAACGTATAACGTTATATGGTAATACGTTATAACGTATAACGTTATGTAGCATTACGATATAACGTATAACGTTATTGGGTAATACGTTATAACGTATAACGTTATGTAGCATAACGATATAACGTATAACGTTATGTAGCATTACGATATAACGTATAACGTTATATGGTAATACGTTATAACGTATAACGTTATGTAGCATTACGATATAACCTATAACGTTATGTAGCTTTAAGATATAACGTATAACGTTATGTAGCATAACGATATAACGTATAACGTTATGTAGCATTACGATATAACGTATAACGTTATATGGTAATACGTTATAACGTATAACGTTATGTAGCATTACGATATAACGTATAACGTTATATGGTAATACGTTATAACTTATAACGTTATGTAGCATAACGATATAACGTATAACGTTATGTAGCATTACGATATAACGTATAACGTTATGTAGCATTACGATATAACGTATAACGTTATATGGTAATACGTTATAACGTATAACGTTATGTAGCATAACGATATAACGTATAACGTTATGTAGCATTACGATATAACGTATAACGTTATGTAGCATTACGATATAACGTATAACGTTATGTAGCACTACGATATAACGTATAACGTTATATGGTAATACGTTATAACGTATAACGTTATATGGTAATACGTTATAACGTATAACGTTATGTAGCATTACGATATAACCTATAACGTTATATGGTAATACGTTATAACGTATAACGTTATGTAGCATTACGATATAACCTATAACGTTATGTGGCTTTAAGATATAACGTATAACGTTATGTAGCATAACGATATAACGTATAACGTTATGTAGCATTACGATATAACGTATAACGTTATATGGTAATACGTTATAACGTATAACGTTATGTAGCATTACGATATAACGTATAACGTTATATGGTAATACGTTATAACGTATAACGTTATGTAGCATAACGATATAACGTATAACGTTATGTAGCATTACGATATAACATATAACGTTATGTAGCATTACGATATAACGTATAACGTTATATGGTAATACGTTATAACGTATAACGTTATGTAGCATTACGATATAACGTATAACGTTATATGGTAATGCGTTATAACGTATAACGTTATGTAGCATAACGATATAACGTATAACGTTATGTAGCATTACGATGTAACGTATAACGTTATGTAGCATAACGATATAACGTATAACGTTATGTAGCATTACGATATCACGTATAACGTTATGTAGCATTACGATATAACGTATAACGTTATGTAGCATTACGATATAACGTGTAACGTTATGTAGCATTACGATATAACGTATAACGTTATATAGTATTACGTTATAACGTATAACGTTATGTAGCATAACGATTTAACGTATAACGTTATGTAGCATTACGATATAACGTATAACGTTATATGGTAATACGTTATAACGTATAACGTTATGTAGCATTACGATATAACGTATAACGTTATATGGTAATACGTTATAACGTATAACGTTATGTAGCATTACGATATAACGTATAACGTTATATGGTAATACGTTATAACGTATAACGTTATGTAGCATAACGATATAACGTATAACGTTATGTAGCATTACGATATAACGTATAACGTTATGTAGCATTACGATATAACGTATAACGTTATATGGTAATACGTTATAACGTATAACGTTATGTAGCATTACGATATAATGTATAACGTTATATGGTAATACGTTATAACGTATAACGTTATATGGTAATACGTTATAACGTATAACGTTATATGGTAATACGTTATAAAGTATAACGTTATGTAGCATAACGATATAACGTATAACGTTATGTAGCATTACGATATAACGTATAACGTTATGTAGCATTACGATACAACGTATAACGTTATATGGTAATACGTTATAACGTATAACGTTATGTAGCATTACGATATAACGTATATCGTTATGTAGCATTACGATATAACGTATAACGTTATGTCGCATTACGATATAGCGTATAACGTTATGTAGCATTACGATATAACGTGTAACGTTATGTAGCATTACGATATAACGTATAACATTATGTAGCATAACGATATAACGTATAACGTTATATGCTAATACGTTATATCGTATAACGTTATGTAGCATTACGTTATATCGTATAACGTTATGTAGCATTACGATATAACGTATAACGTTATGTAGCATTACGATATAACGTATAACGTTATATGGTAATACGTTATAACGTATAACGTTATGTAGCATTACGATATAACGTATAACGTTATATGGTAATACGTTATAACGTATAACGTTATGTAGCATTACGATATAACGTATGACGTTATTGGGTAATACGTTATAACGTATAACGTTATGTAGCATAACGATATAACGTATAACGTTATGTAGCATTACGATATAACGTATAACGTTATATGGTAATACGTTATAACGTATAACGTTATGTAGCATTACGATATAACCTATAACGTTATGTAGCTTTAAGATATAACGTATAACGTTATGTAGCATAACGATATAACGTATAACGTTATGTAGCATTACGATATAACGTATAACGTTATATGGTAATACGTTATAACGTATAACGTTATGTAGCATTACGATATAACGTATAACGTTATATGGTAATACGTTATAACGTATAACGTTATGTAGCATAACGATATAAGGTATAACGTTATGTAGCATTACGATATAACGTATAACGTTATGTCGCATTACGATATAGCGTATAACGTTATGTAGCATTACGATATAACGTGTAACGTTATGTAGCATTACGATATAACGTATAACATTATGTAGCATAACGATATAACGTATAACGTTATATAGCATTACGATATAACGTATAACGTTATGTAGCATTACGATATAACGTATAACGTTATGTAGCATTACGATATAACGTGTAACGTTATGTAGCATTACGATATAACGTGTAACGTTATGTAGCATTACGATATAACGTATAACATTATGTAGCATAACGATATAACGTACAACGTTATATGCTAATACGTTATATCGTATAACGTTATGTAGCATTACGATATAACGTATAACATTATGTAGCATTACGATATAACGTATAACGTTATATGGTAATACGTTATAACGTATAACGTTATGTAGCATTACGATATAACGTATAACGTTATATGGTAATACGTTATAACGTATAACGTTATGTAGCATTACGATATAACGTATAACGTTATTGGGTAATACGTTATAACGTATAACGTTATGTAGCATAACGATATAACGTATAACGTTATGTAGCATTACGATATAACGTATAACGTTATATGGTAATACGTTATAACGTATAACGTTATGTAGCATAACGATATAACCTATAACGTTATGTAGCTTTAAGATATAACGTATGACGTTATTGGGTAATACGTTATAACGTATAACGTTATGTAGCATAACGATATAACGTATAACGTTATGTAGCATTACGATATAACGTATAACGTTATGTAGCATTACGATATAACGTGTAACGTTATTGGGTAATACGTTATAACGTATAACGTTATGTAGCATAACGATATAACGTATAACGTTATGTAGCGTTACGATATAACGTATAACGTTATATGGTAATACGTTATAACGTATAACGTTATGTAGCATAACGATATAACCTATAACGTTATGTAGCTTTAAGATATAACGTATAACGTTATGTAGCATAACGATATAACGTATAACGTTATGTAGCATTACGATATAACGTATAACGTTATATGCTAATACGTTATATCGTATAACGTTATGTAGCATTACGATATAACGTATAACGTTATGTAGCATTACGATATAACGTATAACGTTATGTAGCATTACGATATAGCGTATAACGTTATGTAGCATTACGATATAACGTGTAACGTTATGTAGCATTACGATATAACGTATAACATTATGTAGCATAACGATATAACGTATAACGTTATATGCTAATACGTTATATCGTATAACGTTATGTAGCATTACGATATAACGTATAACGTTATGTAGCATTACGATATAACGTATAACGTTATGTAGCATTACGATATAACGTGTAACGTTATGTAGCATTACGATATAACGTGTAACGTTATGTAGCATTACGATATAACGTATAACATTATGTAGCTTTAAGATATAACGTATAACGTTATGTAGCATAACGATATAACGTATAACGTTATGTAGCATTACGATATAACGTATAACGTTATATGGTAATACGTTATAACGTATAACGTTATGTAGCATTACGATATAACGTATAACGTTATATGCTAATACGTTATATCGTATAACGTTATGTAGCATTACGATATAACGTATAACATTATGTAGCATTACGATATAACGTATAACGTTATATGGTAATACGTTATAACGTATAACGTTATGTAGCATTACGATATAACCTATAACGTTATGTGGCTTTAAGATATAAGGTATAACGTTATGTAGCATAACGATATAACGTATAACGTTATATGGTAATACGTTATAACGTATAACGTTATGTAGCATTACGATATAACGTATGACGTTATTGGGTAATACGTTATAACGTATAACGTTATGTAGCATAACGATATAACGTATAACGTTATGTAGCATTACGATATAACGTATAACGTTATATGGTAATACGTTATAACGTATAACGTTATGTAGCATTACGATATAACCTATAACGTTATGTAGCTTTAAGATATAACGTATAACGTTATGTAGCATAACGATATAACGTATAACGTTATGTAGCATTACGATATAACGTATAACGTTATATGGTAATACGTTATAACGTATAACGTTATGTAGCATTACGATATAACGTATAACGTTATATGGTAATACGTTATAACGTATAACGTTATGTAGCATAACGATATAACGTATAACGTTATGTAGCATTACGATATAACGTATAACGTTATGTCGCATTACGATATAGCGTATAACGTTATGTAGCATTACGATATAACGTGTAACGTTATGTAGCATTACGATATAACGTATAACATTATGTAGCATAACGATATAACGTATAACGTTATATGCTAATACGTTATATCGTATAACGTTATGTAGCATTACGATATAACGTATAACGTTATGTAGCATTACGATATAACGTATAACGTTATGTAGCATTACGATATAACGTGTAACGTTATGTAGCATTACGATATAACGTGTAACGTTATGTAGCATTACGATATAACGTATAACGTTATATGGTAATACGTTATAACGTATAACGTTATGTAGCATTACGATATAACGTATAACGTTATTGGGTAATACGTTATAACGTATAACGTTATGTAGCATAACGATATAACGTATAACGTTATGTAGCATTACGATATAACGTATAACGTTATATGGTAATACGTTATAACGTATAACGTTATGTAGCATAACGATATAACCTATAACGTTATGTAGCTTTAAGATATAACGTATAACGTTATGTAGCATAACGATATAACGTATAACGTTATGTAGCATTACGATATAACGTATAACGTTATATGGTAATACGTTATAACGTATAACGTTATGTAGCATTACGATATAACGTATAACGTTATATGGTAATACGTTATAACGTATAACGTTATGTAGCATTACGATATAACGTATAACGTTATTGGGTAATACGTTATAACGTATAACGTTATGTAGCATAACGATATAACGTATAACGTTATGTAGCATTACGATATAACGTATAACGTTATATGGTAATACGTTATAACGTATAACGTTATGTAGCATAACGATATAACCTATAACGTTATGTAGCTTTAAGATATAACGTATAACGTTATGTAGCATAACGATATAACGTATAACGTTATGTAGCATTACGATATAACGTATAACGTTATATGGTAATACGTTATAACGTATAACGTTATGTAGCATTACGATATAACGTATAACGTTATGTAGCATAACGATATAACCTATAACGTTATATGGTAATACGTTATAACGTATAACGTTATGTAGCATTACGATATAACCTATAACGTTATGTAGCTTTAAGATATAACGTATAACGTTATGTAGCATAACGATATAACGTATAACGTTATGTAGCATTACGATATAACGTATAACGTTATGTAGCATTACGATATAACGTATAACGTTATACGGTAATACGTTATAACGTATAACGTTATGTAGCATAACGATATAACGTATAACGTTATGTAGCATTACGATATAACGTATAACGTTATGTAGCATTACGATATAACGTATAACGTTATGTAGCATTACGATATAACGTATAACGTTATGTAGCATTACGATATAACGTATAACGTATAACGTTATGTAGCATTACGATATAACCTATAACGTTATATGGTAATACGTTATAACGTATAACGTTATGTAGCATTACGATATAACCTATAACGTTATGTAGCTTTAAGATATAACGTATAACGTTATGTAGCATAACGATATAACGTATAACGTTAGGTAGCATTACGATATAACGTATAACGTTATATGGTAATACGTTATAACGTATAACGTTATGTAGCATTACGATATAACGTATAACGTTATATGGTAATACGTTATAACGTATAACGTTATGTAGCATAACGATATAACGTATAACGTTATGTAGCATTACGATATAACGTATAACGTTATGTAGCATTACGATATAACGTATAACGTTATATGGTAATACGTTATAACGTATAACGTTATGTAGCATTACGATATAACGTATAACGTTATATGGTAATACGTTATAACGTATAACATTATGTAGCATAACGATATAACGTATAACGTTATGTAGCATTACGATGTAACGTATAACGTTATGTAGCATAACGATATAACGTATAACGTTATGTAGCATTACGATATAACGTATAACGTTATGTAGCATTACGATATAACGTATAACGTTATATAGCATTACGATATAACGTGTAACGTTATGTAGCATTACGATATAACGTATAACGTTATATGGTAATACGTTATAACGTATAACGTTATGTAGCATAACGATATAACGTATAACGTTATGTAGCATTACGATATAACGTATAACGTTGTGTAGCATTACGATATAGCGTATAACGTTATGTAGCATTACGACATAACGTATAACGTTATATGGTAATACGTTATAACGTATAACGTTATGTAGCATAACGATATAACGTATAACGTTATGTAGCATTACGATATAACGTATAACGTTATGTAGCATTACGATATAACGTATAACGTTATATGGTAATACGTTATAACGTATAACGTTATGTAGCATTACGATATAACGTATAACGTTATATGGTAATACGTTATAACGTATAACGTTATGTAGCATTACGATATAACGTATAACGTTATATGGTAATACGTTATAACGTATAACGTTATATGGTAATACGTTATAACGTATAACGTTATATGGTAATACGTTATAACGTATAACGTTATGTAGCATAACGATATAACGTATAACGTTATGTAGCATTACGATATAACGTATAACGTTATGTAGCATTACGATATAACGTATAACGTTATATGGTAATACGTTATAACGTATAACGTTATGTAGCATTACGATATAATGTATAACGTTATATGGTAATACGTTATAACGTATAACGTTATATGGTAATACGTTATAACGTATAACGTTATGTAGCATAACGATATAACGTATAACGTTATGTAGCATTACGATATAACGTATAACGTTATGTAGCATTACGATATAACGTATAACGTTATATGGTCATACGTTATAACGTATAACGTTATGTAGCATTACGATATAACGTATATCGTTATGTAGCATTACGATATAACGTATAACGTTATGTCGCATTACGATATAGCGTATAACGTTATGTAGCATTACGATATAACGTGTAACGTTATGTAGCATTACGATATAACGTATAACATTATGTAGCATAACGATATAACGTATAACGTTATATGCTAATACGTTATATCGTATAACGTTATGTAGCATTACGATATAACGTATAACGTTATGTAGCATTACGATATAACGTATAACGTTATGTAGCATTACGATATAACGTGTAACGTTATGTAGCATTACGATATAACGTATAACATTATGTAGCATAACGATATAACGTACAACGTTATATGCTAATACGTTATATCGTATAACGTTATGTAGCATTACGATATAACGTATAACGTTATGTAGCATTACGATATAACGTATAACGTTATATGGTAATACGTTATAACGTATAACGTTATGTAGCATTACGATATAACGTATAACGTTATATGGTAATACGTTATAACGTATAACGTTATATGGTAATACGTTATAACGTATAACGTTATGTAGCATTACGATATAACCTATAACGTTATGTAGCTTTAAGATATAACGTATAACGTTATGTAGCATAACGATATAACGTATAACGTTATGTAGCATTACGATATAACGTATAACGTTATATGGTAATACGTTATAACGTATAACGTTATGTAGCATTACGATATAACGTATAACGTTATATGGTAATACGTTATAACGTATAACGTTATGTAGCATAACGATATAACGTATAACGTTATGTAGCATTACGATATAACGTATAACGTTATGTAGCATTACGATATAACGTATAACGTTATATGGTAATACGTTATAACGTATAACGTTATGTAGCATAACGATATAACGTATAACGTTATGTAGCATTACGATATAACGTATAACGTTATGTAGCATTACGATATAACGTATAACGTTATGTAGCATTACGATATAACGTATAACGTTATATGGTAATACGTTATAACGTATAACGTTATGTAGCATTACGATATAACCTATAACGTTATGTAGCATAACGATATAACGTATAACGTTATGTAGCATTACGATATAACGTATAACGTTATGTAGCATTACGATATAACGTATAACGTTATATAGTATGACGTTATAACGTATAACGTTATGTAGCATTACGATATAACGTATAACGTTATGTAGCATTACGATATAGCGTATAACGTTATGTAGCATTACGATATAACGTATAACGTTATGTAGCATTACGATATAACGTATAACGTTATGTAGCATTACGATATAACGTATAGCGTTATGTAGCATTACGATATAACGTATAACGTTATATGGTAATACGTTATAACGTATAACGTTATGTAGCATTACGATATAACCTATAACGTTATGTAGCTTTAAGATATAACGTATAACGTTATGTAGCATAACGATATAACGTATAACGTTATGTAGCATTACGATATAACGTATAAAGTTATATGGTAATACGTTATAACGTATAACATTATGTAGCATTACGATATAACCTATAACGTTATGTAGCTTTAAGATATAACGTATAACGTTATGTAGCATAACGATATAACGTATAACGTTATGTAGCATTACGATATAACGTATAACGTTATATGGTAATACGTTATAACGTATAACGTTATGTAGCATTACTATATAACGTATAACGTTATATGGTAATACGTTATAACGTATAACGTTATGTAGCATAACGATATAACGTATAACGTTATGTAGCATTACGATATAACGTATAACGTTATGTAGCATTACGATATAACGTATAACGTTATATGGTAATACGTTATAACGTATAACGTTATGTAGCATTACGATATAACGTATAACGTTATATGGTAATACGTTATAACGTATAACGTTATGTAGCATAACGATATAACGTATAACGTTATGTAGCATTACGATGTAACGTATAACGTTATGTAGCATAACGATATAACGTATAACGTTATGTAGCATTACGATATAACGTATAACGTTATGTAGCATTACGATATAACGTATAACGTTATATAGCATTACGATATAACGTGTAACGTTATGTAGCATTACGATATAACGTATAACGTTATATAGTATTACGTTATAACGTATAACGTTATGTAGCATAACGATTTAACGTATAACGTTATGTAGCATTACGATATAACGTATAACGTTATATGGTAATACGTTATAACGTATAACGTTATGTAGCATTACGATATAACGTATAACGTTATGTAGCATTACGATATAACGTATAACGTTGTGTAGCATTACGATATAGCGTATAACGTTATGTAGCATTACGACATAACGTATAACGTTATATGGTAATACGTTATAACGTATAACGTTATGTAGCATAACGATATAACGTATAACGTTATGTAGCATTACGATATAACGTATAACGTTATGTAGCATTACGACATAACGTATAACGTTATATGGTAATACGTTATAACGTATAACGTTATGTAGCATTACGATATAACGTATAACGTTATATGGTAATACGTTATAACGTATAACGTTATGTAGCATAACGATATAACGTATAACGTTATGTAGCATTACGATATAACGTATAACGTTATGTAGCATTACGATATAACGTATAACGTTATATGGTAATACGTTATAACGTATAACGTTATGTAGCATTACGATATAATGTATAACGTTATATGGTAATACGTTATAACGTATAACGTTATATGGTAATACGTTATAACGTATAACGTTATGTAGCATAACGATATAACGTATAACGTTATGTAGCATTACGATATAACGTATAACGTTATGTAGCATTACGATATAGCGTATAACGTTATGTAGCATTACGATATAACGTGTAACGTTATGTAGCATTACGATATAACGTATAACATTATGTAGCATAACGATATAACGTATAACGTTATATGCTAATACGTTATATCGTATAACGTTATGTAGCATTACGATATAACGTATAACGTTATGTAGCATTACGATATAACGTATAACGTTATGTAGCATTACGATATAACGTATAACATTATGTAGCATAACGATATAACGTACAACGTTATATGCTAATACGTTATATCGTATAACGTTATGTAGCATTACGATATAACGTATAACGTTATGTAGCATTACGATATAACGTATAACGTTATGTAGCATTACGATATAACGTATAACGTTATATAGCATTACGATATAACGTGTAACGTTATGTAGCATTACGATATAACGTATAACGTTATGTAGCATTACGATATATCGTATAACGTTATGTAGCATTACGATATAACGTATAACGTTATGTAGCATTACGATATAACGTATAACGTTATATGGTAATACGTTATAACGTATAACGTTATGTAGCATTACGATATAACGTATAACGTTATATGGTAATACGTTATAACGTATAACGTTATGTAGCATAACGATATAACGTATAACGTTATGTAGCATTACGATATAACGTATAACGTTATGTAGCATTACGATATAACGTATAACGTTATATGGTAATACGTTATAACGTATAACGTTATGTAGCATAACGATATAACGTATAACGTTATGTAGCATTACGATATATCGTATAACGTTATGTAGCATTACGATATAACGTATAACGTTATGTAGCATTACGATATAACGTATAACGTTATATGGTAATACGTTATAACGTATAACGTTATGTAGCATTACGATATAACCTATAACGTTATGTAGCATAACGATATAACGTATAACGTTATGTAGCATTACGATATAACGTATAACGTTATGTAGCATTACGATATAACGTATAACGTTATATAGTATGACGTTATAACGTATAACGTTATGTAGCATTACGATATAACGTATAACGTTATGTAGCATTACGATATAGCGTATAACGTTATGTAGCATTACGATATAAAGTATAACGTTATGTAGCATTACGATATAACGTATAACGTTATGTAGCATTACGATATAACGTATAGCGTTATGTAGCATTACGATATAACGTATAACGTTATATGGTAATACGTTATAACGTATAACGTTATGTAGCATTACGATATAACCTATAACGTTATGTAGCTTTAAGATATAACGTATAACGTTATGTAGCATAACGATATAACGTATAACGTTATGTAGCATTACGATATAACGTATAAAGTTATATGGTAATACGTTATAACGTATAACGTTATGTAGCATTACGATATAACGTATAACGTTATATGGTAATACGTTATAACGTATAACGTTATGTAGCATAACGATATAACGAATAACGTTATGCAGCATTACGATATAACGTATAACGTTATGTAGCATTACGATATAACGTATAACGTTATGTAGCATTACGATATAACGTGTAACGTTATGTAGCATTACGATATAACGTGTAACGTTATGTAGTATAACGATATAACGTATAACGTTATGTAGCATTACGATATAACGTATAATGTTACGTAGCATTACGATATAACGTATAACGTTATGTAGCATTACGATATAAGGTATAACGTTATATGGTAATACGTTATAACGTATAACGTTATGTAGCATTACGATATAACGTATAACGTTATATAGTATGACGTTATAACGTATAACGTTATGTAGCATTACGATATAACGTATAACGTTATGTAGCATTACGATATAGCGTATAACGTTATGTAGCATTACGATATAACGTATAACGTTATGTAGCATTACGATATAACGTATAACGTTATGTAGCATTACGATATAACGTATAGCGTTATGTAGCATTACGATATAACGTATAACGTTATATGGTAATACGTTATAACGTATAACGTTATGTAGCATTACGATATAACCTATAACGTTATGTAGCTTTAAGATATAACGTATAACGTTATGTAGCATAACGATATAACGTATAACGTTATGTAGCATTACGATATAACGTATAAAGTTATATGGTAATACGTTATAACGTATAACGTTATGTAGCATTACGATATAACGTATAACGTTATATGGTAATACGTTATAACGTATAACGTTATGTAGCATAACGATATAACGAATAACGTTATGCAGCATTACGATATAACGTATAACGTTATGTAGCATTACGATATAACGTATAACGTTATGTAGCATTACGATATAACGTGTAACGTTATGTAGCATTACGATATAACGTGTAACGTTATGTAGCATTACGATATAACGTATAACGTTATATAGTACTACGTTATAACGTATAACGTTATGTAGCATAACGATTTAACGTATAACGCTATGTAGCATTACGATATAACGTATAACGTTATATGGTAATACGTTATAACGTATAACGTTATGTAGTATAACGATATAACGTATAACGTTATGTAGCATTACGATATAACGTATAATGTTACGTAGCATTACGATATAACCTATAACGTTATGTAGCATAACGATATAACGTATAACGTTATGTAGCATTACGATATAACGTATAACGTTATGTAGCATTACGATATAACGTATAACGTTATATAGTATGACGTTATAACGTATAACGTTATGTAGCATTACGATATAACGTATAACGTTATGTAGCATTACGATATAGCGTATAACGTTATGTAGCATTACGATATAAAGTATAACGTTATGTAGCATTACGATATAACGTATAACGTTATGTAGCATTACGATATAACGTATAGCGTTATGTAGCATTACGATATAACGTATAACGTTATATGGTAATACGTTATAACGTATAACGTTATGTAGCATTACGATATAACCTATAACGTTATGTAGCTTTAAGATATAACGTATAACGTTATGTAGCATAACGATATAACGTATAACGTTATGTAGCATTACGATATAACGTATAAAGTTATATGGTAATACGTTATAACGTATAACGTTATGTAGCATTACGATATAACGTATAACGTTATATGGTAATACGTTATAACGTATAACGTTATGTAGCATAACGATATAACGAATAACGTTATGCAGCATTACGATATAACGTATAACGTTATGTAGCATTACGATATAACGTATAACGTTATGTAGCATTACGATATAACGTGTAACGTTATGTAGCATTACGATATAACGTGTAACGTTATGTAGTATAACGATATAACGTATAACGTTATGTAGCATTACGATATAACGTATAATGTTACGTAGCATTACGATATAACGTATAACGTTATGTAGCATTACGATATAACGTATAACGTTATATGGTAATACGTTATAACGTATAACGTTATGTAGCATTACGATATAACGTATAACGTTATATAGTATGACGTTATAACGTATAACGTTATGTAGCATTACGATATAACGTATAACGTTATGTAGCATTACGATATAGCGTATAACGTTATGTAGCATTACGATATAACGTATAACGTTATGTAGCATTACGATATAACGTATAACGTTATGTAGCATTACGATATAACGTATAGCGTTATGTAGCATTACGATATAACGTATAACGTTATATGGTAATACGTTATAACGTATAACGTTATGTAGCATTACGATATAACCTATAACGTTATGTAGCTTTAAGATATAACGTATAACGTTATGTAGCATAACGATATAACGTATAACGTTATGTAGCATTACGATATAACGTATAAAGTTATATGGTAATACGTTATAACGTATAACGTTATGTAGCATTACGATATAACGTATAACGTTATATGGTAATACGTTATAACGTATAACGTTATGTAGCATAACGATATAACGAATAACGTTATGCAGCATTACGATATAACGTATAACGTTATGTAGCATTACGATATAACGTATAACGTTATGTAGCATTACGATATAACGTGTAACGTTATGTAGCATTACGATATAACGTGTAACGTTATGTAGCATTACGATATAACGTATAACGTTATATAGTACTACGTTATAACGTATAACGTTATGTAGCATAACGATTTAACGTATAACGTTATGTAGCATTACGATATAACGTATAACGTTATATGGTAATACGTTATAACGTATAACGTTATGTAGTATAACGATATAACGTATAACGTTATGTAGCATTACGATATAACGTATAATGTTACGTAGCATTACGATATAACGTATAACGTTATGTAGCATCACGATATAACGTATAACGTTATATGGTAATACGTTATAACGTATAACGTTATGTAGCATTACGATATAACGTATAACGTTATATGGTAATACGTTATAACGTATAACGTTATGTGGCATAACGATATAACGTATAACGTTATGTAGCATTACGATATAACGTATAACGTTATATGGTAATACGTTATAACGTATAACGTTATGTAGCATTACGATATAACGTATAACGTTATATGGTAATACGTTATAACGTATAACGTTATGAAGCATAACGATATAACGTATAACGTTATGTAGCATTACGATATAACGTATAACGTTATGTAGCATTACGATATAACGTATAACGTTATATGGTAATACGTTGTAACGTATAACGTTATGTAGCATTACGATATAACGTATAACGTTATATGGTAATACGTTATAACGTATAACGTTATGTAGCATAACGATATAACGTATAACGTTATGTAGCATTACGATATAACGTATAACGTTATGTAGCATTACGATATAACGTATAACGTTATGTAGCATTACGATATAACGTGTAACGTTATGTAGCATTACGATATAACGTATAACGTTATGTAGCATTACGATATAACGTGTAACTTTATGTAGCATTACGATATAACGTATAACGTTATATAGTATTACGTTATAACGTATAACGTTATGTAGCATAACGATTTAACGTATAACGTTATGTAGCATTACGATATAACGTATAACGTTATATGGTAATACGTTATAACGTATAACTTTATGTAGCATTACGATATAACGTATAACGTTATGTAGCATTACGATATAACGTATAACGTTGTGTAGCATTACGATATAGCGTATAACGTTATGTAGCATTACGACATAACGTATAACGTTATATGGTAATACGTTATAACGTATAACGTTATGTAGCATAACGATATAACGTATAACGTTATGTAGCATTACGATATAACGTATAACGTTATGTAGCATTACGATATAACGTATAACGTTATATGGTAATACGTTATAACGTATAACGTTATGTAGCATTACGATATAACGTATAACGTTATATGGTAATACGTTATAACGTATAACGTTATGTAGCATAACGATATAACGTATAACGTTATGTAGCATTACGATATAACGTATAACGTTATGTAGCATTACGATATAACGTATAACGTTATATGGTAATACGTTATAACGTATAACGTTATGTAGCATTACGATATAACGTATAACGTTATATGGTAATACGTTATAACGTATAACGTTATATGGTAATACGTTATAACGTATAAAGTTATGTAGCATAACGATATAACGTATAACGTTATGTAGCATTACGATATAACGTATAACGTTATGTAGCATTATTATATAACGTATAACGTTATATGGTAATACGTTATAACGTATAACGTTATGTAGCATTACGATATAACGTATATCGTTATGTAGCATTACGATATAACGTATAACATTATGTAGCATAACGATATAACGTACAACGTTATATGCTAATACGTTATATCGTATAACGTTATGTAGCATTACGATATAACGTATAACGTTATGTAGCATTACGATATAACGTATAACGTTATATGGTAATACGTTATAACGTATAACGTTATGTAGCATTACGATATAACGTATAACGTTATATGGTAATACGTTATAACGTATAACGTTATGTAGCATTACGATATAACGTATAACGTTATTGGGTAATACGTTATAACGTATAACGTTATGTAGCATAACGATATAACGTATAACGTTATGTAGCATTACGATATAACGTATAACGTTATGTAGCATTACGATATAACGTATAACGTTATATGGTAATACGTTATAACGTATAACGTTATGTAGCATAACGATATAACGTATAACGTTATGTAGCATTACGATATAACGTATAACGTTATGTAGCATTACGATATAACGTATAACGTTATATGGTAATACGTTATAACGTATAACGTTATGTAGCATTACGATATAACGTATAACGTTATATGGTAATACGTTATAACGTATAACGTTATATGGTAATACGTTATAACGTATAAAGTTATGTAGCATAACGATATAACGTATAACGTTATGTAGCATTACGATATAACGTATAACGTTATGTCGCATTACGATATAGCGTATAACGTTATGTAGCATTACGATATAACGTGTAACGTTATGTAGCATTACGATATAACGTGTAACGTTATGTAGCATTACGATATAACGTATAACATTATGTAGCATAACGATATAACGTACAACGTTATATGCTAATACGTTATATCGTATAACGTTATGTAGCATTACGATATAACGTATAACGTTATGTAGCATTACGATATAACGTATAACGTTATATGGTAATACGTTATAACGTATAACGTTATGTAGCATTACGATATAACGTATAACGTTATATGGTAATACGTTATAACGTATAACGTTATGTAGCATTACGATATAACGTATAACGTTATTGGGTAATACGTTATAACGTATAACGTTATGTAGCATAACGATATAACGTATAACGTTATGTAGCATTACGATATAACGTATAACGTTATATGGTAATACGTTATAACGTATAACGTTATGTAGCATAACGATATAACGTATAACGTTATGTAGCATTACGATATAACGTATAACGTTATGTAGCATTACGATATAACGTATAACGTTATATGGTAATACGTTATAACGTATAACGTTATGTAGCATAACGATATAACGTATAACGTTATGTAGCATTACGATATAACGTATAACGTTATGTAGCATTACGATATAACGTATAACGTTATGTAGCATTACGATATAGCGTATAACGTTATGTAGCATTACGATATAACGTATAACGTTATGCAGCATTACAATATAACGTATAACGTTATGTAGCATTACGATATAACGTATAACGTTATATGGTAATACGATATGGCGTATAACGTTATATGGTAATACGTTATAACGTATAACGTTATGTAGCATTACGATATAACGTATAACGTTATATAGTATTACGTTATAACGTATAACGTTATGTAGCATTACGATATAACGTATAACGGTATGTAGCATAACGATATAACGTATAACGTTATGTAGCATTACGATATAACGTATAACGTTATGTAGCATTACGATATAACGTATAACGTTATGTAGCATTACTATATAACGTTTAACGTTATGTAGCATTACGATATAACGTATAACGTTATGTAGCATTACGATATAACGTATAACGTATTGTAGCATTACGATATCGCGTATAACGTTATGTAGCATTACGATATAACGTATAAAGTTATGTAGCATTACTATATAACGTATAACGTTATGTAGCATTACGATATAACGTATAACTTTATGTAGCATTACGTTATAACGTATAACGTTATGTAGCATTACTATATAACGTATAACGTAATGTAGCATTACGATATAACGTAAAACGTAATGTAGCATTACGATATAACGTATAACGTTATATAGTATTACGTTATAACGTATAACGTTATGTAGCATAACGATATAACGTATAACGTTATGTAGCATTTCGATATAACGTATAACGTTATGTAGGATTACGATATAACGTATAACGTTATGTAGCATTACGAAATAACGTATAACGTTATGTAGCATAACGATATAACGTATGCCGTTATGTAGCATTACGATATAACGTATAACGTTATGTAGCATAACGATATAACGTATAACGTTATGTAGCATTACGATATAACGTATAACGTTATGTAGCATTACGATATATCGTATAACGTTATGTAGCATTACGATATATCGTATAACGTTATGTAGCATTACTATATAACGTATAACGCTATGTAGCATTACGATATAACGTATAACGTTATGTAGCATTACGATATAACGTATAACGTTATGTAGCATTACGATATAACGTATAACGTTATGTAGCATTGTGATATAACGTATAACATTATGTAGTATTACGTTATAACGTATAATGTTATGTAGTATTACGTTATAACGTAAAACGTTACGTAGTATTACGTTATAACGCATTTCTGCTGCAATTGGAGTTACGATGCCATTTCGGAGCGCGTTACACTCCACATTTGATTCTTTATACAGGACACGTCGTTCGGTTTGCCCAACGTTAACACTCTTCCCTGTCATATGCAATGCAATTATATTATTTAAATTTTCAAGGCCAGATAAATCTAATTGAACGTATCTCCGCGGCTATTGGGGTTATCTAGGCAATTCGATACGCGTTATACTCCACATTTGAATCTTTATACAGGACACATCGCTCGGTTTGACCTACGTTAACCCTATTCCCTGTCAAATCCAATCCAATTATAGTTTTTAATTTTTCAAGGCCAAATAAATCTAATTGAACGTATCTCCGCGGCTATTGGGGTTATCTAGGCAATTCGATACGCGTTATACTCCACATTTGAATCTTTATACAGGGCACATCGCTCGGTTTGCCCTATGTTAACTGTCTTCCCTGTCAAATCCAATGCAATTATAGTTTTTAAATTTTCAAGGCCAAATAAATCTAATTGAACGTATCCCCGCTGCTGTTGGGGTTATCTAGACAATTCGATACGCGTCATACTCAACATTTGATTCCTTATACAGGACACATCGTTCGGTTTGCCCTACGTTAACTCTCTTCCCCGTCAAATCCAATCCAATTATAGTTTTTAAATTTTCAAGGCCAAGTAAATCTAATTGAACGTATCTCCGCTGCTATTGGGGTTACGAAGACTATTCGGAGCACGTTATACTCCACATTTGATTCTTTATACAGGGCACATCGTTCGGTTTGCCCTATGTTAACTCTCTTCCCTGTCAAATGCAATGTAATTATAGTGTTTAAATTTTCAAGGCCAAATAAATCTAATTGATCGTATCTCCGCTGCTATTGGGGTTACGAAGACAATTAGTAGCACGTTATACTCCACATTTGATTCTTTATACAGGGCACATCGTTCGGTTTGCCATATGTTAACTCTCTTCCCTGTAAAATACAATGCAATTATAGTTTTTAAATTTTCAAGGCCAAATCAATCTAATTGAACGTATCTCCGCTGCTATTGGGGTTACGAAGACTATTCGGAGCACGTTATACTCCACATTTGATTCTTTGTACAGGACACATCGTTCGGTTTGCCCTATGTTAACTCTCTTCTCTGTCAAATCCAATGCAATTATAGTTTTTAAATTTTCAAGGCCAAATAAATCTAATTGAACGTATCCCCGCTGCTGTTGGGGTTATCTAGACAATTCGATACGCGTCATACTCAACATTTGATTCCTTATACAGGACACATCGTTCGGTTTGCCCTACGTTAACTCTCTTCCCCGTCAAATCCAATCCAATTATAGTTTTTAAATTTTCAAGGCCAAGTAAATCTAATTGAACGTATCTCCGCTGCTATTGGGGTTACGAAGACTATTCGGAGCACGTTATACTCCACATTTGATTCTTTATACAGGACACATCGTTCGGTTTGCCCTATGTTAACTCTCTTCCCTGTCAAATCCAATGCAATTATAGTTTTTAAATTTTCAAGGCCAAACCAATCTAATTGAACGTATCTCCGCTGCCATTGGGGTTATCTAGGCAATTCGATACGCGTTATACTCCACATTTGATTCTTTATACAGGGCACATCGTTCGGTTTGCCCTATGTTAACTGTCTTCCCTGTATTGTATATATACATATATATATATATATATATATATATATATATATATATATATACTTACAATTATTGATATATATATATATATATATATATATATATATATATATGTTGGGTTAGCGTTATGATTAGAGTTGGGGTTAAGGGCGTGAAACGAATCTTCGTGGTGATTAGACATTGTCGTTATGCAATAGAGGAGATATTGACTAGAGCAAATATGATTGTTACAGATATCGACAAGTAACCGTGTTAATTAGATACTCCAGACGCTAATGACAATGATTCTAGGTTCGATAACGAATCCGCGGTCAACGGGATAACAGATGTATGTATGTTGCCCACTCGCATGTGCGTGCTCGAGCAATGTACGTTCGTTTCGAGCCCACTCGCGATCGCGACCGCGAAATTCGAAAAATCGATAGGCAAAACCGGAGACGAGAGCATGCTCTACTCGTGCCGGTTTCACCGTCGATTTTTCAAATAGATTTCCAGAAACAGGTTGATCACGCGAAAACGCGCCTACCCGACCAGAGACTGTGCCAACCTGCCCGGCCCTACCTACTTTACTATTAACAGGCATACCAGAAGGTATACTACCTATCCTACCTAACGCTATATTTAAAAATGGCAAAACAGGCACACCAACACACTCACTCCACGGTTCTCACACAAACGCTCGGGCGCAAAGGTCCTACACTAGGCATCCCGGGACGCCTCCGACACCCGAGCTTAACACACAACATGCACACTCTAAGGTACGTACCGTTTTCCTGAAATCGACTGACGAAGGCTAGTGACCATTGCGTAAAACGTGATAAAACACGTCTCAAGAAATTATATTTTTTAAATAAATATAAGTAAACTTGGAATTATAATTGCAATTGATAGCAATATTAAGAGTATGAGTACACTTAATCATGTGGATGATATTATGAAAAATTCTAATTGTATCGAGACATAAATTGAATCGATATATGTCTCGACATTTTTAATATTTGAAGTTGTAACGAATGAGAGAAAGCGACGTAATACCACGGCCTAACAACACACACACATAACGTGGAAAATACGTCGTGCACGACACACTAACGCATCGTCAGTCGCTGAGAAATTATTACATTGTTTAATTCTAGATCATCGTGCCCAATGTCCTTCTCCCATTCAAGTAGCACCTGGGCACGTGAATGAGATCCTGACAATGGGCACGGAAAGGGTTAAACCTGAAAATCCTGATCTAAAAAGATGATTGAATTTGTGTAATTTTTATTTAACGGACTGACGTTCTTTGATTTTATATTTTATTACTTCCTTTCTGAATAACTCTACTTTATTCATTTAATAATAAAGTAATTCTATTTTATTAATTTAATAAATCAGAACAAAATTTTAATATTGTAAAAAAGGTAGCGTTAATTGAAAAAGACTCAATGAAATGGAATAATTGACTGTAAATATATTACTGAGAAAGAAATAATTTCAGGCGATTTCTTTATCAAAGCATATACTCGAGAGTGCAGAGGCAATGTTCAAAATTATTGCTTTGATTCAAAAATTTGCCTGTCGCGGAGTGTCTTCTTGCACGTAAAATTGCACACATTCTTGTACGGGAAAAAATGAATTTTGACTCATATTTGAAATTCTAGCCGAAGTGAAATAAACGAATGTGACTTAATATTGTCACGATCAATTCATTGCTTAAGATCAAATATATTTGTATCATACAGGTATATTCGTGTAGATATTTGCCATTTGCAAATATTCATACGGAATATTAACATGCATATTTATAAATAACACGAATAAGTGTATGTGTTTAACCTAACTATTAAAAAACTAATTATTATAATCGCGCTGTGCAAGAAGACCTATCCTAAACTAATAAATTTAAAAAAAGAATGTTACTACTCACGGGTATAAAAAATACCCGCGGTCACTATGCTCGCAAAAAATTCTAGGTAATACAACCAGTCACCCGTGCCGATTCGGACCTTTCATCCTACGACATGATTGGGTGACCGGAGGAACAGAAATGCATGCGACTCACCGTTCGATGCGGAGAAACAGAGGACGTACCATGGATGTTGAGCCACCCCAGCGAATATCGTCAGGAACCGTGTAAGGTCCGGTGGTGGAAATGGAGGTTGCGAAAAATCTGTTACAGAACGAAACACGATGAGTGATTGCTGATTATTTGAAAAGTTGGAGATAATGAAAAATGAAGGTTTATTAACTTTAGTAACTTTAGTAATAATAAAGATTGAAATTTTAATAAACTTTGATAAGTATAAAAACTAAAACTCTAATATGAAAGTTTAGAATCTAAAAATTAGGAATCTAATGATTTCTGAAATATGTTAGTCATGTCTCATAATTCGGTATTAAACTTTAACAGTTATTTTACTTTATTGAAAGAATAATCTCAGAAAATGCTAACCTTCCAAATTTTCAATCAAATTGTATTTCTTAATTGATAGTGGTCAAAGAAAAATATACGAAATAGACAAAATTGAAGTACGATATGGAAAAATACTTACATTCTTGGCTTTTGAGCCACTGTTAGAACATCCCTGATGAAGATGAAGAAGTTGAAGCAGTGGTATGTCTATAACAAAACATAAGATATCATTAATATCGTTAATACATAATGAAAGACATGGAACTTTAACAATAATAAAGACTAAACTTTAATAAGTATGTAAATTGAAACTCTAATATAAAACTTTGAGAATTAAACATTCAGTTATTTTTGATACGTATCAGACAGTTTTATTGTACTTTAATGTTAAGACTTTAAGACTTTATTTCGATTAAAAAGAACATTTACAACTTTCTAAATTATCAATAATTTTTATTTTATAATTAACAATGTTTCAAATAAAATATAATAAATAGAAAAAATTGAAATACAATATATAAAACTACTTACTTTCTTGAGCTCCTGGAGAGGCTTTATCCTCTTGAGGGAGGCACTGACTCTAATACCGAAAACGAATATTCAAAAAAATAAATATAAAAAAAAAAAATAAAAGACTACGTTACCGCGACCGCTTAAATTATGATCGGCGAACAAGGATTCTAATATCGCGTACAAATTTGATTGATAAAATTTTATTACTTTCGCGTGTGATTATTCGATCGAATTTAATCAAAACTATCGTGATTTTAAAATATTGAAAAGAAACTATCGCGTAGCAAACACTGACTCTACAACCGCATTGCGCGCGGTCACAAATATTCCCTGAAAATAAAGCAGTTTAGAGGCGGGGGTGGGGATGGAAAAGAAGCGAAACGTCGTTTCGACAATTTTCTTCTTTTCCCAATCGAACGTTTATTTAGAAAATACTGCTATTTCTTTACACTTAAAAATTATCATTAAGAAATTGGATCAAGTATGAAAATATAAGTTGAAAATTGTGAGATATTTCTCGATAGCGAACAAATACTTACGAATGCCGTGAATGCAATGCAATCGTTTGCAAAAATTATACTATTCGCAATTAGAATATATACTGTGAATATTCGTTATTAGAAAACGAAATATACATTTCACTAATACACTATAGTCGCGTGTTATAAATATTGGAAAATATTTGCAAGAATTCAAAAGTTCGCCACTAAATATACTTAAAGAACACTTGACAAACGCACGCGAAACCTTGTTTCGAGGTATTTGAATCTAACTGTACTAAGTTGCAAGTTTATGACGTTAACTGTAGCAAATTCACATAATACAACAAAAGAAATTGAATTCCATAAGTGAATTATTGAGATATAACTCAATTTGAAACAATAAGATAATTCGTTAAAAATTCGATTGAAATAAGAGAATGATCTCATATATCGGAAATAGAACAATAATTTATTTAATCGTACCTATTGACACTGCATATACAATTTCGTGTCTTCCAAAAGGGACATTCGAGGCATTGTACTAAACTGTTTAACACTCTATTTTCGCGACTCTAAACTTTTGAATATATCGAAAAGTTATAAACACCAACATGACCGTAATAATCTTCCCTTAAAAATGGGAAAATAAGAAGCCCGAACAAACAGACAATGAAAGAAAAATCTTTCGAAAGAATCAATGGACTCACGCGACGCACTCCCGTGCACAAAATAACCGCAAGATTCAGAGGAAAAGAAGAATCAATTTTTACATTTCGTTCCAAGTCAGATAAATATCATTGTACAGAATGGGCTCAGAATGGATTTGAGAGCCAAGACTTATCCAACGGTGTCCAACGGTGTCCAACGGTGTCCAACGGTGTCCAACGGCGTCCAACGGTGAACAACGGTGTCCCACGATGTCCCACGGTGCCCCCGCGGGGGGGTGCTAGTCCAGTCTAGATCATCCAAAATTCTTTTGGCGGCTTTTGGAGACCCAAACTGGACTGGTGCGTAGTTCTTAGCTTGGTATCGCTTTCCAAAGATTAATCAACTGATTAATTTTTGGAAAACGATGCCAATTACCGGGTCTCACCACGAGGAGGTGACTACGCAAGAGACCCCGCCCCATGAGTTATTTAACATTATGCATCGGTCTCGACATTCAACCTATTGGCAAGAATGTCGAGTTCTGACTCTACTTGATCATGGGCCTGCGTAAAGAGATAGCTATTTCGTAGCCTAACCGCGAAACATCTATCTCCTACGCAGCAGTTACACGATTCTTTACAAACGTAAAACAAAGCTTACACGACGCAATATCTATCTCCCACACAACGCAACATGTATCTCACACACAACGATTACATCGATCAGTACAAACATCGTACAATAATTCGCAACCCTATCGGCAACATTCCGTATCAAAGACACATTTGTCTAACTTGGAACGAAAGAAAAAGAATGAGACTACTATGGAAAAGGAGCCCCAACAATCAGCCGATGAAAGAAACACCGGGGCGCGCCCGGAACGAACGAAATCACGATCTCTCGAAGGAACTAACAAACCTACGTGACGTACCCCCGTGCACCAGATAACCCTAAGGTTCAGCGGAAAGCCCAAGCATTGACCTTCCCTCGATTCCTGTCATGTCGCTTGCAACTTATCACGGTCGATGGCACCTGCCGATGATACCAGAGATCCAGCAAATGGGCCCGCAATTTAACACACTCCAACTGAACAAGTGACAGCCCGGGGAGGGACCGCTGATCAGGATTACCAAGGCAAGGCCCCAACTGAACAGTGGGGTCCACCCCCGCGGGTTTTGCCACTTGAACAGGATTACGGAGGACGTTAAATGCAGGTCCCTGCCCAAGTACCGAAGTACCAATCGGACAGGATTGCAGATCTACGACTCAGGTATCACCAGCAATGACATCTCCCGCGATTCGCGGCAAACGACGAGCAGTTGTCGAGTAGTCACCAAGACAGAGGTGTCCTTGGGGCGACTTACGAATCCAAAGAGTTATCCAGTGCACGTTGACCCGCACGTACCCGGAATACGCGCGAGCGAGTACGCCACGCGGCAGTTTGAAAGAACTGAGCGATCGTGAACCGATAAATCGCGGGAACAATTTTTCCAATGTGGTAAGCGAGGGGATCAACGGAGACGAGATTTCTATTATTCGTTCCAAGATGGATAAGTATCTTTGTACAGAATGAGCTCACAATGCACTTAAATCTGATAGAGTGTGTATTAAGGCTAAAACGCACGCATCTCACGATGTCCCGCGATGTCCCACGATGTCCCACGGTGCCCCCGCGGGGGGGTATTAGTCCAATCTGGATCACCAAAATTATTTTGGATGATAATCTGATAGAGTGTGTATATTCAAGTAGTTTTTAGCTTGATATCGTTTTTCAAATAATAATACTAATATTAAAAATAGTACTTAGTGTATTATTATTTAGAAAACGATACCAATTACCGGGACCCACCACGAGGAGGTAACTACGCTCGGGTCCCATTTACATAAAGAGTTTTTAAGCATTGGAAGCAGAGATGTAAAATTATTTTATAACAAAGATGTAGCGTGTATTGAAATTTATTAATTAGAATAGCTGTAGTACGTGGATTCGCATAATCATACTTGAATATTGAACTTATCTTCGAAGAAACGAAATCATGCAAGGTAGCAATTGTAGCGCGTATGGACGAATGATGAGATGTCGTTGCCTTCCATTAAATTACACTTGCTTCCTTGATTCCATGATTACGGTGTTGTTTCCTTGGTTTTATGCAGACATGGAAAATTACATCCCATCCAGACACTCAATAGGTACACTCTGCGTTACCACTGGTTTTATACGAAATAGTGAAATGAGAAATTAAATACTGTATTCAAAATTTAAAAATAATACTATATAAAAATAAAATAGCACTTCAGGGACTTGAAAGATTTCGTTAATATTAAATAAACTAAAATAAATCATTAATTTACTCACTACGAATCGATGGTATTGATTTAAATCAATGAATGTAGAATTGCTTCCGATTAATGGTGCAACTGTTATGAATTAAGAGCAAAATTACATTGAATCTGATAGAGTGTGT
>CAKXZU010000456.1:0-76360 GCA_936014575.1 Bombus lapidarius | reverse complement strand
TTACGATATATACTGTATAACGAAATGCTACATAACGTTATACGTTATATCGTAATGCTACATAACGTTATACGTTATATCGTAATGCTACATAACGTTATACGTTATAACGTAATCCTACATAACGTTATACGTTATAACGTAATACTATATAACGTTATACGTTATATCGTAATGCTACATAACGTTATAGGTTATATCTTACTGCTACATAACGTTATACGTTATATCGTAATGCTACATAAAGTTATACGTTATATCGTAATGCTGCACAACCTTATACGTTATAACGTATTACCATATAACGTTATACGTTATATCGTAATGCTACATAACGTTATACGTTATATCGTAATGCTACATAACGTTATACGTTTAAACGTATTACCATATAACGTTATACGTTACATCGTAATGCTAGATAACGTTATACGTCATATCGTAATGCTACATAACGTTATACGTTATATGGTAATGCCACATAACGTTATACGTTATATCGTAATGCTACATAACGTTATACGTTATAACGTATTACCATATAACGTTATACGTTATATCGTAATGCTACATAACGTTATAGGTTATATCTTACTGCTACATAACGTTATACGTTATATGGTAATGCTACATAACGTTATACGTTATATCGTAATGCTACATAACGTTATACGGTATATCGTAATGCTACATAACGTTATACGATATATCTTTCTGCTACATAATGTTATACGTTATAACGTATTACCATATAACGTTATATGTTACATCGTAATGCTACATAACGTTATCCGTTATATCGTAATGCTACATAACGTTATACGTTATATCGTAATGCTACATAACGTTATACGTTATATCGTAATGCTACATAACGTTATACGTTATAACGTAATCCTACATAACGTTATACGTTATAACGTAATACTATATAACGTTATACGTTATATCGTTTTGCTACATAACGTTATACATTATATCGTAATGCTACATAACGTTATACGTTATATCGTTATGCTACATAACGTTAGACGTTGTATCGTAATGCTACATAACGTTGTACGTTATATCGTAATGCTACATAACGTTATACGTTATATCGTAATGCTACGTAACGTTATACGTTATAACGTATTACCATATAACGTTATACATTATATCGTAATGCTACATAACGTTATACGTTATATCGTAATGCTACATAACGTTATACGTTATAACGTATTACTATATGACGTTATACGCTATATCGTAATGCTACATAACGTTATAGGTTATATCTTACTGCTACATAACGTTATACGTTATATCGTAATGCTACATAACGTTATACGTTATATCGTAATGCTGCACAACGTTATACGTTATAACGTATTACCATATAACGTTATACGTTATATCGTAATGCTACATAACGTTATACGTTATATCGTAATGCTACATAACGTTATACGTTATATCGTAATGCTACATAACGTTATACGTTATAACGTAATACTACATAACGTTATACGTTATAACGTAATACTATATAACGTTATACGTTACATCGTAATGCTACATAACGTTATCCGTTATATCGTAATGCTACATAATGTTATACGTTATATCGTAATGCTACATAACGTTATACGTTTAAACGTATTACGATATAACGTTATACGTTACATCGTAATGCTATATAACGTTATACGCTATATCGTACTGCTAGATAACGTTATACGTTATATCGTAATGCTACATAACGTTATACGTTGTATCGTAATGCTACATAACGTTGTACGTTATATCGTAATGCTACATAACGTTATACGTTATATCGTAATGCTACATAACGTTATACGTTATAACGTATTACCATATAACGTTATACGTTATATCGTAATGCTACATAACGCTATAGGTTATATCTTACTGCTACATAACGTTATACGTTATATCGTAATGCTACATAACGTTATACGTTATATCGTAATGCTGCACAACGTTATACGTTATAACGTATTACCATATAACGTTATACGTTATATCGTAATGCTACATAACGTTATACGTTATATCGTAATGCTACATAACGTTATAGGTTATATCTTACTGCTACATAACGTTATACGTTATATGGTAATGCTACATAACGTTATACGTTATATCGTAATGCTACATAACGTTATACGGTATATCGTAATGCTACATAACGTTATACGTTATATCTTTCTGTTACACAACGTTACACGTTATATCGTAATGCTACATAACGTTATACGTTATAACGTATTACCATATAACGTTATACGTTACATCGTAATGCTACATAACGTTATACGTTACATCGTAATGCTGGATAACGTTATACGTCATGTCGTAATGCTACATAACGTTATACGTTATAACGTATTACCATATAACGTTATACGTTACATCGTAATGCTACATAACGTTATACGTTATATCGTAATGCTACACAACGTTATACGTCATATTGTAATGCTACATAACGTTATACGTTACATCGTAATGCTACAAAACGTTATACGTTATATCGTAATGCTACATAACGTTATACGTTATAACGTATTACCATATAACGTTATACGTTACATCGTAATGCTACATAACGTTATACGTTATATCGTAATGCTACACAACGTTATACGTCATATTGTAATGCTACATAACGTTATACGTTATATGGTAATGCTACATATCGTTATACGTTATAACGTATTACCATATAACGTTATTCGTTATATGGTAATGCCACATAACGTTATACGCTATATCGTACTGCTAGATAACGTTATACGTTATATCGTAATGCTACATAACGTCATACGTTATATGGTAATGCTACATATCGTTATACGTTATAACGTATTACCATATAACGTTATTCGTTATATGGTAATGCCACATAACGTTATACGCTATAACGTATTACCATATAACGTTATACGTTACATCGTAATGCTGGATAACGTTATACGTCATGTCGTAATGCTACATATCGTTATACGTTATAACGTATTACCATATAACGTTATACGTTATATCGTAATGCTACATAACGTTATACGTTGTATCGTAATGCTACATAACGTTGTACGTTATATCGTAATGCTACAAAACGTTATACGTTATATTGTAATGCTACATAACGTTATACGTTATATGGTAATGCTACATATCGTTATACGTTATATCATATTACCATATAACTTTATTCGTTATATCGTAATGCTACATAATGTTATACGTTATATCGTAATGCTACATAACGTTATACGTTATATCGTAATGCTACATAACGTTATACGTTATAACGTAATACTACATAACGTTATACGTTATAACGTAATACTATATAACGTTATACGTTATATCGTTATGCTACATAACGTTATACATTATATCGTAATGCTACATAACGTTGTACGTTATATCGTAATGCTACATAACGTTATACGTTATATCGTAATGCTACATAACGTTATACGTTATAACGTATTACCATATAACGTTAAACGTTATATCGTAATGCTACATAACGTTATACGTTATATCTTTCTGCTACATAACGTTATACGTTATAACGTATTACCATATAACGTTATATGTTACATCGTAATGCTACATAACGTTATCCGTTATATCGTAATGCTACATAACGTTATACGTTATATCGTAATGCTACATAACGTTATACGTTTAAACGTTTTACCATATAACGTTATACGTTACATCGTAATGCTAGATAACGTTATACGTCATATCGTAATGCTACATAACGTTATACGTTATATCGTAATGCCACATAACGTTATACGCTATATCGTACTGCTAGATAACGTTATACGTTATATCGTAATGCTACATAACGTTGTACGTTATATCGTAATGCTACATAACGTTATACGTTATATCGTATTACCATATAACTTTATTCGTTATATCGTAATGCTACATAATGTTATACGTTATATCGTAATGCTACATAACGTTATACGTTATATCGTAATGCTACATAACGTTATACGTTTAAACGTTTTACCATATAACGTTATACGTTACATCGTAATGCTAGATAACGTTATACGTCATATCGTAATGCTACATAACGTTATACGTTATATCGTAATGCCACATAACGTTATACGCTATATCGTACTGCTAGATAACGTTATACGTTATATCGTAATGCTACATAACGTTATACGTTGTATCGTAATGCTACATAACGTTGTACGTTATATCGTAATGCTACATAACGTTATACGTTATATCGTAATGCTACATAACGTTATACGTTATAACGTATTACCATATAACGTTTTACGTTATATCGTAATGCTACATAACGTTATACGTTATATCGTAATGCTACATAACGTTATACGGTATATCGTAATGCTACATAACGTTATACGTTATATCGTAATGCTACATGACGTTATACGTTATATCGTAATGCTTCATAACGTTATCCGTTATATCGTAATGCTACATAACGTTATACGTTATATCGTAATGCTACATAACGTTATACGTTATATCGTAATGCTACATAACGTTATACGTTATAACGTAATACTAGATAACGTTATACGTTATAACGTAATACTATATAACGTTATACGTTATATCGTTATGCTACATAACGTTATACGTTATATCGTAATGCTACACAACGTTACACGTTATATTGTAATGCTACATAACGTTATACGTTGTATCGTAATGCTACATAACGTTGTACGTTATATCGTAATGCTACATAACGTTATACGTTATATCGTAATGCTACATAACGTTATACGTAATAACGTATTACCATATAACGTTATACGTTATATCGTAATGCTACATAACGTTATAGGTTATATCTTACTGCTACATAACGTTATACGTTATATGGTAATGCCACATAACGTTATACGTTATACCGTAATGCTACATAACGTTATACGGTATATCGTAATGCTACATAACGTTATACGTTATATCTTTCTGCTACATAACGTTATACGTTTAAACGTATTACCATATAACGTTATACGTTACATCGTAATGCTAGATAACGTTATACGTCATATCGTAATGCTACATAACGTTATACGTTATATCGTAATGCCACATAACGTTATACGCTATATCGTACTGCTAGATAACGTTATACGTTATATCGTAATGCTACATAACGTTATACGTTGTATCGTAATGCTACATAACGTTGTACGTTATATCGTAATGCTACATAACGTTACACGTTATACCGTAATGCTACACAACGTTATACGATATAACGTATTACCATATAACGTTATACGTTATATCGTAATGCTACATAACGTTATAGGTTATATCTTACTGCTATATAACGTTATACGTTATATCGTAATGCTACATAACGTTATACGTTGTATCGTAATGCTACATAACGTTGTACGTTATATCTTACTGCTACATAACGTTATACGTTTAAACGTATTACCATATAACGTTATACGTTACATCGTAATGCTAGATAACGTTATACGTCATATCGTAATGCTACATAACGTTATACGTTATATCGTAATGCTACATAACGTTATACGTTATATCGTAATGCTACATAACGTTATACGTTATAACGTAATACTACATAACGTTATATGTTATAAGGTAATACTATATAACGTTATACGTTATATCGTTATGCTACATAACGTTATACGTTATATCGTAATGCTACATATCGTTATACGTTATATCGTAATGCTACATAACGTTATACGTTTAAACGTATTACCATATAACGTTATACGTTACATCGTAATGCTAGATAACGTTATACGTCATATCGTAATGCTACATAACGTTATACGTTATATCGTAATGCCACATAACGTTATACGCTATATCGTACTGCTAGATAACGTTATACGTTATATCGTAATGCTACATAACTTTATACGTTGTATCGTAATGCTACATAACGTTGTACGTTATATCGTAATGCTACATAACGTTACACGTTATACCGTAATGCTACACAACGTTATACGTTATAACGTAATACCATATAACGTTATACGTTATATCGTAATGCTACATAACGTTATAGGTTATATCTTACTGCAACATAACGTTTTACGTTATATCGTAATGCTACATAACGTTATACGTTATATCGTAATGCTGCACAACCTTATACGTTATAACGTATTACCATATACGTTATACGTTATATCGTAATGCTGCATAACGTTATACGTTATATGGTAATGCTACATATCGTTATACGTTATAACGTATTACCATATAACGTTATACGTTATATCGTAATGCTGCACAACCTTATACGTTATAACGTATTACCATATAACGTTATACGTTATATCGTAATGCTACATAACGTTATACGTTATATCGTAATGCTACATAACGTTATACGTTATATCGTAATGCTACATAACGTTATACGTTATATCGTAATGCTACATAACGTTATACGTTATAACGTATTACCATATAACGTTATACGTTACATCGTAATGCTACATAACGTTATACGTTATATCGTAATGCTACATATCGTTATACGTTATAACGTATTACCATATAACGTTATACGTTACATCGTAATGCCACATAACGTTATACGCTATATCGTACTGCTAGATAACGTTATACGTTATATCGTAATGCTACATAACGTTATACGTTGTATCGTAATGCTACATAACGTTGTACGTTATATCGTAATGCTACATAACGTTACACGTTATACCGTAATGCTACACAACGTTATACGTTATAACGTATTACCATATAACGTTATACGTTATATCGTAATGCTACATAACGTTATAGGTTATATCTTACTGCTATATAACGTTATACGTTATATCGTAATGCTACATACCGTTATACGTTATATCGTAATGCTGCACAACCTTATACGTTATAACGTATTACCATATAACGTTATACGTTATATCGTATTGCTACATAACGTTATACGTTGTATCGTAATGCTACATAACGTTGTACGTTATATCGTAATGCTACATAACGTTATACGTTATATAGTAATGCTACATAACGTTATACGTTATAACGTATTACCATATAACGTTATACGTTATATCGTAATGCTACATAACGTTATAGGTTATATCTTACTGCTACATAACGTTATACGTTATATCGTAATGCTACATAACGTTATACGTTATATCGTAATGCTACATAACGTTATACGTTATAACGTAATACTACATAACGTTATATGTTATAACGTAATACTATATAACGTTATACGTTATATCGTTATGCTACATAACGTTATACGTTATATCGTAATGCTACATATCGTTATACGTTATATCGTAATGCTACATAACGTTATACGTTTAAACGTATTACCATATAACGTTATACGTTACATCGTAATGCTAGATAACGTTATACGTCATATCGTAATGCTACATAACGTTATACGTTATATCGTAATGCCACATAACGTTATACGCTATATCGTACTGCTAGATAACGTTATACGTTATATCGTAATGCTACATAACTTTATACGTTGTATCGTAATGCTACATAACGTTGTACGTTATATCGTAATGCTACATAACGTTACACGTTATACCGTAATGCTACACAACGTTATACGTTATAACGTATTACCATATAACGTTATACGTTATATCGTAATGCTACATAACGTTATAGGTTATATCTTACTGCAACATAACGTTTTACGTTATATCGTAATGCTACATAACGTTATACGTTATATCGTAATGCTGCACAACCTTATACGTTATAACGTATTACCATATACGTTATACGTTATATCGTAATGCTGCATAACGTTATACGTTATATGGTAATGCTACATATCGTTATACGTTATAACGTATTACCATATAACGTTATACGTTATATCGTAATGCTGCACAACCTTATACGTTATAACGTATTACTATATAACGTTATACGTTACATCGTAATGCTACATAACGTTATACGTTATATCGTAATGCTACATAACGTTATACGTTATATCGTAATGCTACATAACGTTATACGTTATATCGTAATGCTACATAACGTTATACGTTATATCGTAATGCTACATAACGTTATACGTTATAACGTATTACCATATAACGTTATACGTTACATCGTAATGCTACATAACGTTATACGTTATATCGTAATGCTACATAACGTTATACGTTATATGGTAATGCTACATATCGTTATACGTTATAACGTATTACCATATAACGTTATACGTTACATCGTAATGCTACATAACGTTATACGTTATAACGTAATGCTACATAACGTTATACGTTATAACGTAATACTACATAACGTTATATGTTATAACGTAATACTATATAACGTTATACGTTATATCGTTATGCTACATAACGTTATACGTTATATCGTAATGCTACACAACGTTATACGTTATATTGTAATGCTACATAACGTTATACGTTATATGGTAATGCTACATATCGTTATACGTTATAACGTATTACCATATAACGTTATTCGTTATATCGTAATGCTACATAACGTTATACGTTATATCGTAATGCTACATAACGTTATACGTTATATCGTAATGCTACATAACGTTATACGTTATAACGTATTACCATATAACGTTATACGTTACATCGTAATGCAACATAACGTTATACGTTATATCGTAATGCTACATAACGTTATACCTTATATCTTAATGCTACATAACGTTATACGTTACATCGTAATGCTATATAACGTTATACGTTACACCTTACAGCTACAAAGCGTTATACGTTTTATCGTAACGCTACATAACGTTATACGTTATATCGTAATGCTACATAACGTTATACGTTATATCTTTCTGCTACATAACGTTATACGTTATATCGTAATGCTACATAACGTTATACGTTATATCGTAATGCTACATAACGTTATACGTTATATGGTAATGCTACATATCGTTATACGTTATAACGTATTACCATATAACGTTATTCGTTATATCGTAATGCTACATAACGTTATACGTTATATCGTAATGCTACATAACGTTATACGTTATATCGTAATGCTACATAACGTTATACGTTATAACGTATTACCATATAACGTTATACGTTACATCGTAATGCTACATAACGTTATACGTTATATCGTAATGCTACACAACGTTATACGTTATATTGTAATGCTACATAACGTTATACGTTATATGGTAATGCTACATATCGTTATACGTTATAACGTATTACCATATAACGTTATTCGTTATATCGTAATGCTACATAACGTTATACGTTATATCGTAATGCTACATAACGTTATACGTTATATCGTAATGCTACATAACGTTATACGTTATAATGTATTACCATATAACGTTATACGTTATATCGTAATGCTACATAACGTTGTACGTTATGTCGGAATGCTACATAACGTTATACGTTATATCCTAATGCTACATAACGTTATACGCTGTATCGTAATGCTACATAACGTTATACGTTATAACGTAATACTACATAACGTTATACGTTATATTGTAATGCTACATAACGTTATAAGTTATATGGTAATGCTACATAACGTTATACGTTATAATGTATTACCATATAACGTTATACATTATATCGTAATGTTACATAACGTTATACGTTATATCGTAATGCTACACAACGTTATACGTTATATTGTAATGCTACATAACGTTATACGTTAGATGGTAATGCTACATATCGTTATACGTTATAACGTATTACCATATAACGTTATTCGTTATATCGTAATGCTACATAACGTTATACGTTATATCGTAATGCTACATAACGTTATACGTTATAACGTATTACCATATAACGTTATACGTTATATCGTAATGCTACATAACGTTGTACGTTATGTCGGAATGCTACATAACGTTATACGTTATATCCTAATGCTACATAACGTTAAACGCTGTATCGTAATGCTACATAACGTTATACGTTATAACGTAATACTACATAACGTTATACGTTATATTGTAATGCTACATAACGTTATAAGTTATATGGTAATGCTACATATCGTTATACGTTATAACGTATTACCATATAACGTTATTCGTTATATCGTAATGCTACATAACGTTATACGTTATATCGTAATGCTATATAACGTTATACGTTATATCGTAATGCTACATAACGTTATACGTTATATCGTAATGCTACACAACGTTATACGTTATATTGTAATGCTACATAACGTTATACGTTATATGGTAATGCTACATATCGTTATACGTTATAACGTATTACCATATAACGTTATTCGTTATATCGTAATGCTACATAACGTTATACGTTATATCGTAATGCTACATAACGTTATACGTTATATCGTAATGCTACATAACGTTATACGTTATATCGTAATGCTACATAACGTTATACGTTATAACGTATTACCATATAACGTTATACGTTATATCGTAATGCTACATAACGTTGTACGTTATGTCGGAATGCTACATAACGTTATACGTTATATCCTAATGCTACATAACGTTATACGCTGTATCGTAATGCTACATAACGTTATACGTTATAACGTTATACTACATAACGTTATACGTTATATTGTAATGCTACATAACGTTATAAGTTATATGGTAATGCTACATAACGTTATACGTTATAATGTATTACCATATAACGTTATACATTATATCGTAATGTTACATAACGTTATACGTTATATCGTAATGCTACACAACGTTATACGTTATATTGTAATGCTACATAACGTTATACGTTATATGGTAATGCTACATATCGTTATACGTTATAACGTATTACCATATAACGTTATTCGTTATATCGTAATGCTACATAACGTTATATGTTATATCGTAATGCTACATAACGTTATACGTTATATCGTAATGCTACATAACGTTATACGTTATAACGTATTACCATATAACGTTATACGTTACATCGTAATGCTACATAACGTTATACGTTATATCGTAATGCTACACAACGTTATACGTTATATTGTAATGCTACATATCGTTATACGTTATAACGTATTACCATATAACGTTATTCGTTATATCGTAATGCTACATAACGTTATATGTTATATCGTAATGCTACATAACGTTATACGTTATATCGTAATGCTACATAACGTTATACGTTATAACGTATTACCATATAACGTTATACGTTACATCGTAATGCTACATAACGTTATACGTTATATCGTAATGCTACATAACGTTATACGTTATAACGTATTACCATATAACGTTATACGTTATATCGTAATGCTACATAACGTTGTACGTTATGTCGGAATGCTACATAACGTTATACGTTATATCCTAATGCTACATAACGTTATACGCTGTATCGTAATGCTACATAACGTTATACGTTATAACGTAATACTACATAACGTTATACGTTATATTGTAATGCTACATAACGTTATAAGTTATATGGTAATGCTACATAACGTTATACGGTATAATGTATTACCATATAACGTTATACATTATATCGTAATGTTACATAACGTTATACGTTATATCGTAATGCTACACAACGTTATACGTTATATTGTAATGCTATATAACGTTATACGTTAGATGGTAATGCTACATATCGTTATACGTTATAACGTATTACCATATAACGTTATTCGTTATATCGTAATGCTACATAACGTTATACGTTATATCGTAATGCTACATAACGTTATACGTTATATCGTAATGCTACATAACGTTGTACGTTATGTCGGAATGCTACATAACGTTATACGTTATATCCTAATGCTACATAACGTTAAACGCTGTATCGTAATGCTACATAACGTTATACGTTATAACGTAATACTACATAACGTTATACGTTATATTGTAATGCTACATAACGTTATAAGTTATATGGTAATGCTACATATCGTTATACGTTATAACGTATTACCATATAACGTTATTCGTTATATCGTAATGCTACATAACGTTATACGTTATATCGTAATGCTACATAACGTTATACGTTATATCGTAATGCTACATAACGTTATACGTTATATCGTAATGCTACACAACGTTATACGTTATATTGTAATGCTACATAACGTTATACGTTATATGGTAATGCTACATAACGTTATACGTTATATGGTAATGCTACATATCGTTATACGTTATAACGTATTACCATATAACGTTATTCGTTATATCGTAATGCTACATAACGTTATACGTTATATCGTAATGCTACATAACGTTATACGTTATGTCGGAATGCTACATAACGTTATACGTTATATCCTAATGCTACATAACGTTATACGCTGTATCGTAATGCTACATAACGTTATACGTTATAACGTAATACTACATAATGTTATACGTTATATTGTAATGCTACGTAACGTTATAAGTTATATGGTAATGCTACATAACGTTATACGTTATAATGTATTACCATATAACGTTATACATTATATCGTAATGTTACATAACGTTATACGTTATATCGTAATGCTACATAATGTTATACGTTATATCGTAATGCTACATGACGTTATACGTTATATCGTAATGCCACACAACGTTATACGTTATAACGTATTACCATATAACGTTATACGTTATAACCTATTACCATATAACGTTATACGTTATATACTAATGCTACATAACGTTATACGTTATACCGTACTGCTACATAACGTTATGAGTTATATCGTAATGCTACATAACGTAATACGATATAACGTAATACTACATATCGTTATACGTTATAACGTAATACTATATAACGTTAGACGTTATATCGTTATGCTACAAAACGTTATACATTATATCGTAATGCTACATAACGTTATACGTCACATCGTAATGCTACATAACGTTATCCGTTATATCGTAATGCTACATAACGTTATACGTTATATCGTAATGCTACATAACGTTATACGTTATATCGTAATGCTACATAACGTTATACATTATAACGTATTACCATATAACGTTATATGTTACATCGTAATGCTACATAACGTTATCCGTTATATCGTAATGCTACATAACGTTATACGTTATATCGTAATGCTACATAACGTTATACGTTATAACGTATTACCATATAACGTTATACGTTACATCGTAATGCTACATAACGTTATACGTTATATCGTAATGCTACACAACGTTATACGTTATATTGTAATGCTACATAACGTTATACGTTATATGGTAATGCTACATATCGTTATACGTTATAACGTATTACCATATAACGTTATTCGTTATATCGTAATGCTACATAACGTTATACGTTATATCGTAATGCTACATAACGTTATACGTTATGTCGGAATGCTACATAACGTTATACGTTATATCCTAATGCTACATAACGTTATACGCTGTATCGTAATGCTACATAACGTTATACGTTATAACGTAATACTACATAATGTTATACGTTATATTGTAATGCTACGTAACGTTATAAGTTATATGGTAATGCTACATAACGTTATACGTTATAATGTATTACCATATAACGTTATACATTATATCGTAATGTTACATAACGTTATACGTTATATCGTAATGCTACATAATGTTATACGTTATATCGTAATGCTACATGACGTTATACGTTATATCGTAATGCCACACAACGTTATACGTTATAACGTATTACCATATAACGTTATACGTTATAACCTATTACCATATAACGTTATACGTTATATACTAATGCTACATAACGTTATACGTTATACCGTACTGCTACATAACGTTATGAGTTATATCGTAATGCTACATAACGTAATACGATATAACGTAATACTACATATCGTTATACGTTATAACGTAATACTATATAACGTTAGACGTTATATCGTTATGCTACATAACGTTATACATTATATCGTAATGCTACATAACGTTATACGTCACATCGTAATGCTACATAACGTTATCCGTTATATCGTAATGCTACATAACGTTATACGTTATATCGTAATGCTACATAACGTTATACGTTATATCGTAATGCTACATAACGTTATACATTATAACGTATTACCATATAACGTTATATGTTACATCGTAATGCTACATAACGTTATCCGTTATATCGTAATGCTACATAACGTTATACGTTATATCGTAATGCTACATAACGTTATACGTTTAAACGTATTACCATATAACGTTATACGTTACATCGTAATGCTAGATAACGTTATACGTCATATCGTAATGCTACATAACGTTATACGTTATATCGTAATGCCACGTAACGTTATACGCTATATCGTACTGCTAGATAACGTTATTCGTTATATCGTAATGCTACATAACGTTATACGTTGTATCGTAATGCTACATAACGTTGTACGTTATATCGTAATGCTACATAACGTTATACGTTATATCGTAATGCTACATAACGTTATACGTTATAACGTATTACCATATAACGTTATACGTTATATCGTAATGCTACATAACGTTATAGATAATATCTTACTGCTACATAACGTTATACGTTATATGGTAATGCTACATAACGTTATACGTTATATCGTAATGCTACATAACGTTATACGGTATATCGTAATGCTACATAACGTTATACGTTATAACGTAATACTACATAACGTTATACGTTATATTGTAATGCTACATAACGTTGTACGTTATAACGTAATGCTACATAACGTTATACGTTTAAACGTATTACCATATAACGTTATACGTTACATCGTAATGCTAGATAACGTTATACGTCATATCGTAATGCTACATAACGTTATACGTTATAACGTATTACCTTATAACGTTATATGTTACATCGTAATGCTACATAACGTTATCCGTTATATCGTAATGCTACATAACGTTATACGTTATATCGTAATGCTACATAACTTTATACGTTTAAACGTATTACCATATAACGTTATACGTTACATCGTAATGCTAGATAACGTTATACGTCATATCGTAATGCTACATAACGTTATACGTTATATCGTAATGCCACATAACGTTATACGCTATATCGTACTGCTAGATAACGTTATACGTTATATCGTAATGCTACATAACGTTATACGTTGTATCGTAATGCTACATAACGTCATACGTTATATCGTAATGCTACATAACGTTATACGTTATATTGTAATGCTACATAACATTATACGTTATAGCGTATTACAATATAACGTTATACGTTACATCGCAATGCAACATAACGTTATACGTTATATCGTAATGCTACATAACGTTATACGTTATATCGTAATGCTACATAACGTTATACGTTATATCTTTCTGCTACATAACGTTATGCGTTATATCGTAATGCTACATAACGTTATACGTTATAACGTATTATCATATAACGTTATACGTTACATCGTAATGCTACATAACGTTATACGTTATATCGTAATGCTACATAACGTTATACGTTATATCGTAATGCTACATAACGTTATACGTTATAACGTATTACCATATAACGTTATACGTTACATCGTAATGCTACATAACGTTATACGTTATATCGTAATGCTACACAACGTTATACGTTATATTGTAATGCTACATAACGTTATACGTTATATGGTAATGCTACATATCGTTATACGTTATAACGTATTACCATATAACGTTATTCGTTATATCGTAATGCTACATAACGTTATACGTTATATCGTAATGCTACATAACGTTATACGTTATGTCGGAATGCTACATAACGTTATACGTTATATCCTAATGCTACATAACGTTATACGCTGTATCGTAATGCTACATAACGTTATACGTTATAACGTAATACTACATAATGTTATACGTTATATTGTAATGCTACGTAACGTTATAAGTTATATGGTAATGCTACATAACGTTATACGTTATAATGTATTACCATATAACGTTATACATTATATCGTAATGTTACATAACGTTATACGTTATATCGTAATGCTACATAATGTTATACGTTATATCGTAATGCTACATGACGTTATACGTTATATCGTAATGCCACACAACGTTATACGTTATAACGTATTACCATATAACGTTATACGTTATAACCTATTACCATATAACGTTATACGTTATATACTAATGCTACATAACGTTATACGTTATACCGTACTGCTACATAACGTTATGAGTTATATCGTAATGCTACATAACGTAATACGATATAACGTAATACTACATATCGTTATACGTTATAACGTAATACTATATAACGTTAGACGTTATATCGTTATGCTACATAACGTTATACATTATATCGTAATGCTACATAACGTTATACGTCACATCGTAATGCTACATAACGTTATCCGTTATATCGTAATGCTACATAACGTTATACGTTATATCGTAATGCTACATAACGTTATACGTTATATCGTAATGCTACATAACGTTATACATTATAACGTATTACCATATAACGTTATATGTTACATCGTAATGCTACATAACGTTATCCGTTATATCGTAATGCTACATAACGTTATACGTTATATCGTAATGCTACATAACGTTATACGTTATAACGTATTACCATATAACGTTATACGTTACATCGTAATGCTACATAACGTTATACGTTATATCGTAATGCTACACAACGTTATACGTTATATTGTAATGCTACATAACGTTATACGTTATATGGTAATGCTACATATCGTTATACGTTATAACGTATTACCATATAACGTTATTCGTTATATCGTAATGCTACATAACGTTATACGTTATATCGTAATGCTACATAACGTTATACGTTATGTCGGAATGCTACATAACGTTATACGTTATATCCTAATGCTACATAACGTTATACGCTGTATCGTAATGCTACATAACGTTATACGTTATAACGTAATACTACATAATGTTATACGTTACATTGTAATGCTACGTAACGTTATAAGTTATATGGTAATGCTACATAACGTTATACGTTATAATGTATTACCATATAACGTTATACATTATATCGTAATGTTACATAACGTTATACGTTATATCGTAATGCTACATAATGTTATACGTTATATCGTAATGCTACATGACGTTATACGTTATATCGTAATGCCACACAACGTTATACGTTATAACGTATTACCATATAACGTTATACGTTATAACCTATTACCATATAACGTTATACGTTATATACTAATGCTACATAACGTTATACGTTATACCGTACTGCTACATAACGTTATGAGTTATATCGTAATGCTACATAACGTAATACGATATAACGTAATACTACATATCGTTATACGTTATATCGTAATGCTACATAACGTTATACGTTATATCGTAATGCTACATAACGTTATACGTTATATCGTAATGCTACATAACGTTATACATTATAACGTATTACCATATAACGTTATATGTTACATCGTAATGCTACATAACGTTATCCGTTATATCGTAATGCTACATAACGTTATACGTTATATCGTAATGCTACATAACGTTATACGTTTAAACGTATTACCATATAACGTTATACGTTACATCGTAATGCTAGATAACGTTATACGTCATATCGTAATGCTACATAACGTTATACGTTATATCGTAATGCCACGTAACGTTATACGCTATATCGTACTGCTAGATAACGTTATTCGTTATATCGTAATGCTACATAACGTTATACGTTGTATCGTAATGCTACATAACGTTGTACGTTATATCGTAATGCTACATAACGTTATACGTTATATCGTAATGCTACATAACGTTATACGTTATAACGTATTACCATATAACGTTATACGTTATATCGTAATGCTACATAACGTTATAGGTTATATCGTACTGCTACATAACGTTATACGTTATATGGTAATGCTACATAACGTTATACGTTATATCGTAATGCTACATAACGTTATACGGTATATCGTAATGCTACATAACGTTATACGTTATAACGTAATACTACATAACGTTATACGTTATATTGTAATGCTACATAACGTTGTACGTTATAACGTAATGCTACATAACGTTATACGTTTAAACGTATTACCATATAACGTTATACGTTACATCGTAATGCTAGATAACGTTATACGTCATATCGTAATGCTACATAACGTTATACGTTATAACGTATTACCTTATAACGTTATATGTTACATCGTAATGCTACATAACGTTATCCGTTATATCGTAATGCTACATAACGTTATACGTTATATCGTAATGCTACATAACTTTATACGTTTAAACGTATTACCATATAACGTTATACGTTACATCGTAATGCTAGATAACGTTATACGTCATATCGTAATGCTACATAACGTTATACGTTATATCGTAATGCCACATAACGTTATACGCTATATCGTACTGCTAGATAACGTTATACGTTATATCGTAATGCTACATAACGTTATACGTTGTATCGTAATGCTACATAACGTCATACGTTATATCGTAATGCTACATAACGTTATACGTTATATTGTAATGCTACATAACATTATACGTTATAGCGTATTACAATATAACGTTATACGTTACATCGCAATGCAACATAACGTTATACGTTATATCGTAATGCTACATAACGTTATACGTTATATCGTAATGCTACATAACGTTATACGTTATATCTTTCTGCTACATAACGTTATACGTTATATCGTAATGCTACATAACGTTATACGTTATATGGTAATGCTACATATCGTTATACGTTATAACGTATTATCATATAACGTTATACGTTACATCGTAATGCTACATAACGTTATACGTTATAACGTAATGCTACATAACGTTATACGTTATAACGTAATACTACATAACGTTATATGTTATAACGTAATACTATATAACGTTATACGTTATATCGTTATGCTACATAACGTTATACGTTATATCATAATGCTACACAACGTTATACGTTATATTGTAATGCTACATAACGTTATACGTTATATGGTAATGCTACATATCGTTATACGTTATAACGTATTACCATATAACGTTATTCGTTATATCGTAATGCTACATAACGTTATACGTTATATCGCAATGCTACATAACGTTATACGATAAAACGTAATACTACATAACGTTATACGTTATAACGTAATACTGCCTAACGTTATACGTTATATTGTAATGCTACATAACGTTGTACGTTATAACGTAATGCTACATAACGTTATACGTTATATCGTAATGCTACATAACGTTATACGTTATATCGTAATGCTGCACAACGTTATACGTTATATCGTAATGCTACATAACGTTATACGTTATATCGTAATGCTACATAACGTTATACGTTATATCGTAATGCTACATAACGTTATACGTTATATCGTAAAGCTACATAACGTTATACGTTATATCGTAATGCTACATAACGTTATACGTTATATCGTAATGCTACATAACGTTATACGTTATATCGTAATGCTGCACAACGTTATACGTTATATCGTAATGCTACATAACGTTATACGTTATATCGTAATGCTACATAACGTTATACGTTATATCGTAATGCTACATAACGTTATACGTTATAACGTATTACCATATAACGTTATACGTTACATCGTAATGCTACATAACGTTATACGTTATATCGTAATGCTACATAACGTTATACGTTATAACGTAATACTACATAACGTTATATGTTATAACGTAATACTATATAACGTTATACGTTATATCGTTATGCTACATAACGTTATACGTTATATCGTAATGCTACACAACGTTATACGTTATATTGTAATGCTACATAACGTTATACGTTATATGGTAATGCTACATATCGTTATACGTTATAACGTATTACCATATAACGTTATTCGTTATATTGTAATGCTACATAACGTCATACGTTATATCGTAATGCTACATAACGTTATACGTTATATCGTAATGCTACATAACGTTATACGTTATAACGTATTACCATATAACGTTATACGTTACATCGTAATGCTACATAACGTTATACGTTATATCGTAATGCTACATAACGTTATACGTTATAACGTAATACTACATAACGTTATATGTTATAACGTAATACTATATAACGTTATACGTTATATCGTTATGCTATATAACGTTATACGTTATATCGTAATGCTACACAACGTTATACGTTATATTGTAATGCTACATAACGTTATACGTTATAACGTATTACCATATAACGTTATACGTTACATCGTAATTCTGGATAACGTTATACGTCATGTCGTAATGCTACATAACGTTATACGTTATATCGTAATGCCACATAACGTTATACGCTATATCGTACTGCTAGATAACGTTATACGTTATATCGTAATGCTACATAACGTTATACGTTACATCGTAATGCTACATAACGTTATCCGCTATATCGTAATGCTACATAACGTTATACGTTATATCGTAATGCTACATAACGTTATACGTTATAACGTATTACCATATAACGTTATACGTTACATCGTAATTCTGGATAACGTTATACGTCATGTCGTAATGCTACATAACGTTATACGTTATATCGTAATGCCACATAACGTTATACGCTATATCGTACTGCTAGATAACGTTATACGTTATATCGTAATGCTACATAACGTTATACGTTGTATCGTAATGCTACATAACGTTGTACGTTATATCGTAATGATACAAAACGTTATACGTTATATCGTAATGCTACATAACGTTATACGTTATAACGTATTACCATATCACGTTATACGTTATATCGTAATGCTACATAACGTTATAGGTTATATCTTACTGCTACATAACGTTATACGTTATATCGTAATGCTACATAACGTTATACGTTATATCGTAATGCTGCACAACGTTATACGTTATATCGTAATGCTACATAACGTTGTACGTTATATCGTTATGCTACATAACGTTATACGTTATATCGTAATGCTACACAACGTTATACGTTATATTGTAATGCTACATAACGTTATACGTTATAACGTATTACCATATAACGTTATACGTTACATCGTAATTCTGGATAACGTTATACGTCATGTCGTAATGCTACATAACGTTATACGTTATATCGTAATGCCACATAACGTTATACGCTATATCGTACTGCTATATAACGTTATACGTTATATCGTAATGCTACATAACGTTATACGTTACATCGTAATGCTACATAACGTTATCCGCTATATCGTAATGCTAGATAACGTTATACGTTATACCGTAATGCTACATAACGTTATACGTTATAACGTATTACCATATAACGTTACACGTTACATCGTAATTCTGGATAACGTTATACGTCATGTCGTAATGCTACATAACGTTATACGTTATATCGTAATGCCACATAACGTTATACGCTATATGGTACTGCTAGATAACGTTATACGTTATATCGTAATGCTACATAACGTTATACGTTGTATCGTAATGCTACATAACGTTGTACGTTATATCGTAATGCTACAAAACGTTATACGTTATAACGTATTACCATATCACGTTATACGTTATATCGTAATGCTACATAACGTTATAGGTTATATCTTACTGCTACATAACGTTATACGTTATATCGTAATGCTACATAACGTTATACGTTATATCGTAATGCTGCACAACGTTATACGTTATATCGTAATGCTACATAATGTTATACGTTATATCGTAATGCTACATAACGTTATACGTTATATCGTAATGCTACAGAACGTTATACGTTATATCGTAATGCTACATAACGTTATACGTTATATCGTAATGCTACATAACGTTATACGTTATATCGTAATGCTGCACAACGTTATACGTTATATCGTAATGCTACATAACGTTATACGTTATATCGTAATGCTACATAACGTTATACGTTATATCGGAATGCTACATAACGTTATACGTTATAACGTATTACCATATAACGTTATACGTTACATCGTAATGCTACATAACGTTATACGTTATTTCGTAATGCTACATAACGTTATACGTTATAACGTAATACTACATAACGTTATATGTTATAACGTAATACTATATAATGTTATACGTTATATCGTTATGCTACATAACGTTATACGTTATATCGTAGTGCTACACAACGTTATACGTTATATTGTAATGCTACATAACGTTATACGTTATATGGTAATGCTACATATCGTTATACGTTATAACGTATTACCATATAACGTTATTCGTTATATCGTAATGCTACATAACGTCATACGTTATATCGTAATGCTACATAACGTTATACGTTATATCGTAATGCTACATAACATTATACGTTATAACGTATTACCATATAACGTTATACGTTACATCGCAATGCAACATAACGTTATACGTTATATCGTAATGCTACATAACGTTATACCTTATATCGTAATGCTACATAACGTTATACGTTACATCGTAATGCTATATAACGTTATACGTTACACCTTACAGCTACATAACGTTACACGTTATATCGTAATGCTACATAACGTTATACGGTATATCGTAATACTACATAACGTTATACGTTATATCGTAATGCTACATAACGTTATACGTTATAACGTATTACCATATAACGTTATACGTTACATCGTAATGCTACATAACGTTATACGTTATATCGTAATGCTGCACAACGTTATACGTTATATCGTAATGCTACATAACGTTATACGTTATATCGTAATGCTACATAACGTTATACGTTATATCGTAATGCTACATAACGTTATACGTTATAACGTATTACCATATAACGTTATACGTTACATCGTAATGCTACATAACGTTATACGTTATATCGTAATGCTACATAACGTTATACGTTATAACGTAATACTACATAACGTTATATGTTATAACGTAATACTATATAACGTTATACGTTATATCGTTATGCTACATAACGTTATACGTTATATCGTAATGCTACACAACGTTATACGTTATATTGTAATGCTACATAACGTTATACGTTATATGGTAATGCTACATATCGTTATACGTTATAACGTATTACCATATAACGTTATTCGTTATATTGTAATGCTACATAACGTCATACGTTATATCGTAATGCTACATAACGTTATACGTTATATCGTAATGCTACATAACGTTATACGTTATAACGTATTACCATATAACGTTATACGTTACATCGTAATGCTACATAACGTTATACGTTATATCGTAATGCTACATAACGTTATACGTTATAACGTAATACTACATAACGTTATATGTTATAACGTAATACTATATAACGTTATACGTTATATCGTTATGCTACATAACGTTATACGTTATATCGTAATGCTACACAACGTTATACGTTATATTGTAATGCTACATAACGTTATACGTTATAACGTATTACCATATAACGTTATACGTTACATCGTAATTCTGGATAACGTTATACGTCATGTCGTAATGCTACATAACGTTATACGTTATATCGTAATGCCACATAACGTTATACGCTATATCGTACTGCTAGATAACGTTATACGTTATATCGTAATGCTACATAACGTTATACGTTACATCGTAATGCTACATAACGTTATCCGCTATATCGTAATGCTACATAACGTTATACGTTATATCGTAATGCTACATAACGTTATACGTTATAACGTATTACCATATAACGTTATACGTTACATCGTAATTCTGGATAACGTTATACGTCATGTCGTAATGCTACATAACGTTATACGTTATATCGTAATGCCACATAACGTTATACGCTATATCGTACTGCTAGATAACGTTATACGTTATATCGTAATGCTACATAACGTTATACGTTGTATCGTAATGCTACATAACGTTGTACGTTATATCGTAATGATACAAAACGTTATACGTTATATCGTAATGCTACATAACGTTATACGTTATAACGTATTACCATATCACGTTATACGTTATATCGTAATGCTACATAACGTTATAGGTTATATCTTACTGCTACATAACGTTATACGTTATATCGTAATGCTACATAACGTTATACGTTATATCGTAATGCTACATAACGTTATACGTTATATCGTAATGCTGCACATCGTTATACGTTATATCGTAATGCTACGTAACGTTGTACGTTATATCGTTATGCTACATAACGTTATACGTTATATCGTAATGCTACACAACGTTATACGTTATATTGTAATGCTACATAACGTTATACGTTATAACGTATTACCATATAACGTTATACGTTACATCGTAATTCTGGATAACGTTATACGTCATGTCGTAATGCTACATAACGTTATACGTTATATCGTAATGCCGCACAACGTTATACGTTATATCGTAATGCTACATAACGTTGTACGTTATATCGTTATGCTACATAACGTTATACGTTACATCGTAATGCTACACAACGTTATACGTTATATTGTAATGCTACATAACGTTATACGTTATAACGTATTACCATATAACGTTATACGTTACATCGTAATTCTGGATAACGTTATACGTCATGTCGTAATGCTACATAACGTTATACGTTATATCGTAATGCCACATAACGTTATACGCTATATCGTACTGCTATATAACGTTATACGTTATATCGTAATGCTACATAACGTTATACGTTACATCGTAATGCTACATAACGTTATCCGCTATATCGTAATGCTAGATAACGTTATACGTTATACCGTAATGCTACATAACGTTATACGTTATAACGTATTACCATATAACGTTACACGTTACATCGTAATTCTGGATAACGTTATACGTCATGTCGTAATGCTACATAACGTTATACGTTATATCGTAATGCCACATAACGTTATACGTTATATGGTAATGCTACATATCGTTATACGTTATAACGTATTACCATATAACGTTATTCGTTATATCGTAATGCTACATAACGTCATACGTTATATCGTAATGCTACATAACGTTATACGTTATATCGTAATGCTACATAACATTATACGTTATAACGTATTACCATATAACGTTATACGTTACATCGCAATGCAACATAACGTTATACGTTATATCGTAATGCTACATAACGTTATACCTTATATCGTAATGCTACATAACGTTATACGTTACATCGTAATGCTATATAACGTTATACGTTACACCTTACAGCTACATAACGTTACACGTTATATCGTAATGCTACATAACGTTATACGGTATATCGTAATACTACATAACGTTATACGTTATATCTTTCTGCTACATAACGTTATACGTTATATCGTAATGCTACATAACGTTATACGTTATATCGTAATGCTACATAACGTTATACGTTATATCGTAAAGCTACATAACGTTGTACGTTATATCTTACTGCTACATAACGTTATACGTTATATCGTAATGCTACATAACGTTATACGTTATATCGTAATGCTACATAACGTTATACGTTATATGGTAATGCTACATATCGTTATACGTTATAACGTATTACCATATAACGTTATACGTTACATCGTAATGCTACATAACGTTATACGTTATAACGTAATGCTACATAACGTTATACGTTATAACGTAATACTACATAACGTTATATGTTATAACGTAATACTATATAACGTTATACGTTATATCGTTATGGTACATAACGTTATACGTTATATCGTAATGCTACACAACGTTATACGTTATATTGTAATGCTACATAACGTTATACGTTATATGGTAATGCTACATATCGTTATACGTTATAACGTATTACCATATAACGTTATTCGTTATATCGTAATGCTACATAACGTTATACGTTATATCGTAATGCTACATAACGTTATACGTTATATCGTAATGCTACATAACGTTATACGTGATAACGTATTACCATATAACGTTATACGTTACATCGTAATGCAACATAACGTTATACGTTATATCGTAATGCTACATAACGTTATACCTTATATCGTAATGCTACATAACGTTATACGTTACATCGTAATGCTATATAACGTTATACGTTACACCTTACAGCTACATAACGTTATACGTTATATCGTAACGCTACATAACATTATACGTTATATCGTAATGCTACATAACATTATACGTTATATCTTTCTGCTACATAACGTTATACGTTATATCGTAATGCTACATAACGTTATACGTTATATCGTAATGCTACATAACGTTATACGTTATATGGTAATGCTACATATCGTTATACGTTATAACGTATTATCATATAACGTTATACGTTACATCGTAATGCTACATAACGTTATACGTTATAACGTATTGCTACATAACGTTATACGTTATAACGTAATACTACATAACGTTATATGTTATAACGTAATACTATATAACGTTATACGTTATATCGTTATGCTACATAACGTTATACGTTATATCGTAATGCTACACAACGTTATACGTTATATTGTAATGCTACATAACGTTATACGTTATATGGTAATGCTACATATCGTTATACGTTATAACGTATTACCATATAACGTTATTCGTTATATCGTAATGCTACATAACGTTATACGTTATATCGTAATGCTACATAACGTTATACGTTATAACGTAATGCTACATAACGTTATACGTTATAACGTAATACTACCTAACGTTATACGTTATATTGTAATGCTACATAACGTTGTACGTTATAACGTAATGCTACATAACGTTATAAGTTATATCGTAATGCTACATAACGTTATACGTTATATCGTAATGCTGCACAACGTTATACGTTATATCGTAATGCTACATAACGTTATACGTTATATCGTAATGCTACATAACGTTATACGTTATATCGTAATGCTACATAACGTTATACGTTATATCGTAATGCTACATAACGTTATACGTTATATCGTAATGCTACATAACGTTATACGTTATATCGTAATGCTGCACAACGTTATACGTTATATCGTAATGCTACATAACGTTATACGTTATATCGTAATGCTACATAATGTTATACGTTATATCGTAATGCTACATAACGTTATACGTTATAACGTATTACCATATAACGTTATACGTTACATCGTAATGCTACATAACGTTATACGTTATAACGTAATGCTACATAACGTTATACGTTATAACGTAATACTACATAACGTTATATGTTATAACGTAATACTATATAACGTTATACGTTATATCGTTATGGTACATAACGTTATACGTTATATCGTAATGCTACACAACGTTATACGTTATATTGTAATGCTACATAACGTTATACGTTATATGGTAATGCTACATATCGTTATACGTTATAACGTATTACCATATAACGTTATTCGTTATATCGTAATGCTACATAACGTTATACGTTATATCGTAATGCTACATAACGTTATACGTTATATCGTAATGCTACATAACGTTATACGTTATAACGTATTACCATATAACGTTATACGTTACATCGTAATGCAACATAACGTTATACGTTATATCGTAATACTACATAACGTTATATGTTATAACGTAATACAATATAACGTTATACGTTATATCGTTATGCTACATAACGTTATACGTTATATCGTAATGCTACACAACGTTATACGTTATATCGTAATGCTACATAACGTTATACGTTATATCGTAATGCTACATAACGTTATACGTTATATCGTAATGCTACATAACGTTATACGTTATATCGTAATGCTGCACAACGTTATACGTTATATCGTAATGCTGCACAACGTTATACGTTATATCGTAATGCTACATAACGTTATACGTTATATCGTAATGCTACATAACGTTATACGTTATATCGTAATGCTACATAACGTTATACGTTATAACGTATTACCATATAACGTTATACGTTACATCGAAATGCTACATAACGTTATACGTTATATCGTAATGCTACATAACGTTATACGTTATAACGTAATACTACATAACGTTATATGTTATAACGTAATACTATATAACGTTATACGTTATATCGTTATGCTACATAACGTTATACGTTATATCGTAATGCTACACAACGTTATACGTTATATTGTAATGCTACATATCGTTATACGTTATAACGTATTACCATATAACGTTATACGTTATAACGTAATACTACATAACGTTATATGTTATAACGTAATACTATATAACGTTATACGTTATATCGTTATGCTACATAACGTTATACGTTATATCGTAATGCTACACAACGTTATACGTTATATTGTAATGCTACATAACGTTATACGTTATATGGTAATGCTACATATCGTCATACGTTATAACGTATTACCATATAACGTTATTCGTTATATCGTAATGCTACATAACGTCATACGTTATATCGTAATGCTACATAACGTTATACGTTATAACGTAATACTACATAACGTTATATGTTATAACGTAATACTACATAACGTTATACGTTACATCGAAATGCTACATAACGTTATACGTTATATCGTAATGCTACATAACGTTATACGTTATAACGTAATACTACATAACGTTATATGTTATAACGTAATACTATATAACGTTATACGTTATATCGTTATGCTACATAACGTTATACGTTATATCGTAATGCTACACAACGTTATACGTTATATTGTAATGCTACATAACGTTATACGTTATATGGTAATGCTACATATCGTTATACGTTATAACGTATTACCATATAACGTTATACGTTATAACGTAATACTACATAACGTTATATGTTATAACGTAATACTATATAACGTTATACGTTATATCGTTATGCTACATAACGTTATACGTTATATCGTAATGCTACACAACGTTATACGTTATATTGTAATGCTACATAACGTTATACGTTATATGGTAATGCTACATATCGTCATACGTTATAACGTATTACCATATAACGTTATTCGTTATATCGTAATGCTACATAACGTCATACGTTATATCGTAATGCTACATAACGTTATACGTTATATCGTAATGCTATATAACGTTATACGTTATAACGTATTACCATATAACGTTATACGTTACATCGCAATGCAACATAACGTTATACATTATATCGTAATGCTACATAACGTTATACCTTATATCGTAATGCTACATAACGTTATACGTTACATCGTAATGCTATATAACGTTATACGTTACACCTTACAGCTACATAACGTTACACGTTATATCGTAATGCTACATAACGTTATACGGTATATCGTAATACTACATAACGTTATACGTTATATCTTTCTGCTACATAACGTTATACGTTATATCGTAATGCTACATAACGTTATACGTTATATCGTAATGCTACATAACGTTATACGTTATATCGTAAAGCTACATAACGTTGTACGTTATATCTTACTGCTACATAACGTTATACGTTATATCGTAATGCTACATAACGTTATGCGTTATATCGTAATGCTACATAACGTTATACGTTATATGGTAATGCTACATATCGTTATACGTTATAACGTATTACCATATAACGTTATACGTTACATCGTAATGCTACATAACGTTATACGTTATAACGTAATACTACATAACGTTATACCTTATATCGTAATGCTACATAACGTTATACGTTACATCGTAATGCTATATAACGTTATACGTTACACCTTACAGCTACATAACGTTACACGTTATATCGTAATGCTACATAACGTTATACGGTATATCGTAATACTACATAACGTTATACGTTATATCTTTCTGCTACATAACGTTATACGTTATATCGTAATGCTACATAACGTTATACGTTATATCGTAATGCTACATAACGTTATACGTTATATCGTAAAGCTACATAACGTTGTACGTTATATCTTACTGCTACATAACGTTATACGTTATATCGTAATGCTACCTAACGTTATACGTTATATTGTAATGCTACATAACGTTGTACGTTATAACGTAATGCTACATAACGTTATACGTTATATCGTAATGCTACATAACGTTATACGTTATATCGTAATGCTGCACAACGTTATACGTTATATCGTAATGCTACATAACGTTATACGTTATATCGTAATGCTACATAACGTTATACGTTATATCGTAATGCTACATAACGTTATACGTTATATCGTAATGCTACATAACGTTATACGTTATATCGTAATGCTACATAACGTTATACGTTATATCGTAATGCTGCACAACGTTATACGTTATATCGTAATGCTACATAACGTTATACGTTATATCGTAATGCTACATAACGTTATACGTTATATCGTAATGCTACATAACGTTATACGTTATAACGTATTACCATATAACGTTATACGTTACATCGTAATGCTACATAACGTTATACGTTATATCGTAATGCTACATAACGTTATACGTTATAACATAATACTACATAACGTTATATGTTATAACGTAATACTATATAACGTTATACGTTATATCGTTATGCTACATAACGTTATACGTTATATCGTAATGCTACACAACGTTATACGTTATATTGTAATGCTACATAACGTTATACGTTATATGGTAATGCTACATATCGTTATACGTTATAACGTATTACCATATAACGTTATTCGTTATATTGTAATGCTACATAACGTCATACGTTATATCGTAATGCTACATAACGTTATACGTTATATCGTAATGCTACATAACGTTATACGTTATAACGTATTACCATATAACGTTATACGTTACATCGTAATGCTACATAACGTTATACGTTATATCGTAATGCTACATAACGTTATACGTTATAACGTAATACTACATAACGTTATATGTTATAACGTAATACTATATAACGTTATACGTTATATCGTTATGCTACATAACGTTATACGTTATATCGTAATGCTACACAACGTTATACGTTATATTGTAATGCTACATAACGTTATACGTTATAACGTATTACCATATAACGTTATACGTTACATCGTAATTCTGGATAACGTTATACGTCATGTCGTAATGCTACATAACGTTATACGTTATATCGTAATGCCACATAATGTTATACGCTATATCGTACTGCTAGATAACGTTATACGTTATATCGTAATGCTACATAACGTTATACGTTACATCGTAATGCTACATAACGTTATCCGCTATATCGTAATGCTACATAACGTTATACGTTATATCGTAATGCTACATAACGTTATACGTTATAACGTATTACCATATCACGTTATACGTTATATCGTAATGCTACATAACGTTATAGGTTATATCTTACTGCTACATAACGTTATACGTTATATCGTAATGCTACATAACGTTATACGTTATATCGTAATGCTACATAACGTTATACGTTATATCGTAATGCTGCACAACGTTATACGTTATATCGTAATGCTACATAACGTTGTACGTTATATCGTTATGCTACATAACGTTATACGTTATATCGTAATGCTACACAACGTTATACGTTATATTGTAATGCTACATAACGTTATACGTTATAACGTATTACCATATAACGTTATACGTTACATCGTAATTCTGGATAACGTTATACGTCATGTCGTAATGCTACATAGCGTTATACGTTATATCGTAATGCCACATAACGTTATACGCTATATCGTACTGCTATATAACGTTATACGTTATATAGTAATGCTACATAACGTTATACGTTACATCGTAATGCTACATAACGTTATCCGCTATATCGTAATGCTACATAACGTTATACGTTATATCGTAATGCTACATAACGTTATACGTTATAACGTATTACCATATAACGTTATACGTTACATCGTAATTCTGGATAACGTTATACGTCATGTCGTAATGCTACATAACGTTATACGTTATATCGTAATGCCACATAACGTTATACGCTATATGGTACTGCTAGATAACGTTATACGTTATATCGTAATGCTACATAACGTTATACGTTGTATCGTAATGCTACATAACGTTGTACGTTATATCGTAATGCTACAAAACGTTATACGTTATAACGTATTACCATATCACGTTATACGTTATATCGTAATGCTACATAACGTTATAGGTTATATCTTACTGCTACATAACGTTATACGTTATATCGTAATGCTACATAACGTTATACGTTATATCGTAATGCTGCACAACGTTATACGTTATATCGTAATGCTACATAATGTTATACGTTATATCGTAATGCTACATAACGTTATACGTTATATCGTAATGCTACATAACGTTATACGTTATATCGTAATGCTACATAACGTTATACGTTATATCGTAATGCTACATAACGTTATACGTTATATCGTAATGCTGCACAACGTTATACGTTATATCGTAATGCTACATAACGTTATACGTTATATCGTAATGCTACATAACGTTATACGTTATATCGGAATGCTACATAACGTTATACGTTATAACGTATTACCATATAAGGTTATACGTTACATCGTAATGCTACATAACGTTATACGTTATTTCGTAATGCTACATAACGTTATACGTTATAACGTAATACTACATAACGTTATATGTTATAACGTAATACTATATAATGTTATACGTTATATCGTTATGCTACATAACGTTATACGTTATATCGTAGTGCTACACAACGTTATACGTTATATTGTAATGCTACATAACGTTATACGTTATATGGTAATGCTACATATCGTTATACGTTATAACGTATTACCATATAACGTTATTCGTTATATCGTAATGCTACATAACGTCATACGTTATATCGTAATGCTACATAACGTTATACGTTATATCGTAATGCTACATAACATTATACGTTATAACGTATTACCATATAACGTTATACGTTACATCGCAATGCAACATAACGTTATACGTTATATCGTAATGCTACATAACGTTATACCTTATATCGTAATGCTACATAACGTTATACGTTACATCGTAATGCTATATAACGTTATACGTTACACCTTACAGCTACATAACGTTACACGTTATATCGTAATGCTACATAACGTTATACGGTATATCGTAATACTACATAACGTTATACGTTATATCTTTCTGCTACATAACGTTATACGTTATATCGTAATGCTACATAACGTTATACGTTATATCGTAATGCTACATAACGTTATACGTTATATCGTAAAGCTACATAACGTTGTACGTTATATCTTACTGCTACATAACGTTATACGTTATATCGTAATGCTACATAACGTTATACGTTATATCGTAATGCTACATAACGTTAGACGTTATATGGTAATGCTACATACCGTTATACGTTATAACGTATTACCATATAACGTTATACGTTACATCGTAATGCTACATAACGTTATACGTTATAACGTAATGCTACATAACGTTATACGTTATAACGTAATACTACATAACGTTATATGTTATAACGTAATACTATATAACGTTATACGTTATATCGTTATGGTACATAACGTTATACGTTATATCGTAATGCTACACAACGTTATACGTTATATTGTAATGCTACATAACGTTATACGTTATATGGTAATGCTACGTATCGTTATACGTTATATGGTAATGCTACATATCGTTATACGTTATAACGTATTATCATATAACGTTATACGTTACATCGTAATGCTACATAACGTTATACGTTATAACGTAATGCTACATAACGTTATACGTTATAACGTAATACTACATAACGTTATATGTTATAACGTAATACTATATAACGTTATACGTTATATCGTTATGCTACATAACGTTATACGTTATATCGTAATGCTACACAACGTTATACGTTATATTGTAATGCTACATAACGTTATACGTTATATGGTAATGCTACATATCGTTATACGTTATAACGTATTACCATATAACGTTATTCGTTATATCGTAATGCTACATAACGTTATACGTTATATCGTAATGCTACATAACGTTATACGTTATATCGCAATGCTACATAACGTTATACGATAAAACGTAATACTACATAACGTTATACGTTATAACGTAATACTACCTAACGTTATACGTTATATTGTAATGCTACATAACGTTGTACGTTATAACGTAATGCTACATAACGTTATACGTTATATCGTAATGCTACATAACGTTATACGTTATAACGTAATACTACATAACGTTATATGTTATAACGTAATACTATATAACGTTGTACGTTATATCTTACTGCTACATAACGTTATACGTTATATCGTAATGCTACATAACGTTATACGTTATATCGTAATGCTACATAACGTTAGACGTTATATGGTAATGCTACATATCGTTATACGTTATAACGTATTACCATATAACGTTATACGTTACATCGTAATGCTACATAACGTTATACGTTATAACGTAATGCTACATAACGTTATACGTTATAACGTAATACTACATAACGTTATATGTTATAACGTAATACTATATAACGTTATACGTTATATCGTTATGGTACATAACGTTATACGTTATATCGTAATGCTACACAACGTTAAACGTTATATTGTAATGCTACATAACGTTATACGTTATATGGTAATGCTACGTATCGTTATACGTTATATGGTAATGCTACATATCGTTATACGTTATAACGTATTATCATATAACGTTATACGTTACATCGTAATGCTACATAACGTTATACGTTATAACGTAATGCTACATAACGTTATACGTTATAACGTAATACTACATAACGTTATATGTTATAACGTAATACTATATAACGTTATACGTTATATCGTTATGCTACATAACGTTATACGTTATATCGTAATGCTACACAACGTTATACGTTATATTGTAATGCTACATAACGTTATACGTTATATGGTAATGCTACATATCGTTATACGTTATAACGTATTACCATATAACGTTATTCGTTATATCGTAATGTTACATAACGTTATACGTTATATCGTAATGCTACATAACGTTATACGTTATATCGTAATGCTACATAACGTTATACGTTATAACGTATTACCATATAACGTTATACGTTACATCGTAATGCAACATAACGTTATACGTTATATCGTAATGCTACATAACGTTATACCTTATATCGTAATGCTACATAACGTTATACGTTACATCGTAATGCTATATAACGTTATACGTTACACCTTACAGCTACATAACGTTATACGTTATATCGTAACGCTACATAACATTATACGTTATATCGTAATGCTACATAACATTATACGTTATATCTTTCTGCTACATAACGTTATACGCTATATGGTACTGCTAGATAACGTTATACGTTATATCGTAATGCTACATAACGTTATACGTTGTATCGTAATGCTACATAACGTTGTACGTTATATCGTAATGCTACAAAACGTTATACGTTATAACGTATTACCATATCACGTTATACGTTATATCGTAATGCTACATAACGTTATAGGTTATATCTTACTGCTACATAACGTTATACGTTATATCGTAATGCTACATAACGTTATACGTTATATCGTAATGCTGCACAACGTTATACGTTATATCGTAATGCTACATAATGTTATACGTTATATCGTAATGCTACATAACGTTATACGTTATATCGTAATGCTACATAACGTTATACGTTATATCGTAATGCTACATAACGTTATACGTTATATCGTAATGCTACATAACGTTATACGTTATATCGTAATGCTGCACAACGTTATACGTTATATCGTAATGCTACATAACGTTATACGTTATATCGTAATGCTACATAACGTTATACGTTATATCGGAATGCTACATAACGTTATACGTTATAACGTATTACCATATAAGGTTATACGTTACATCGTAATGCTACATAACGTTATACGTTATTTCGTAATGCTACATAACGTTATACGTTATAACGTAATACTACATAACGTTATATGTTATAACGTAATACTATATAATGTTATACGTTATATCGTTATGCTACATAACGTTATACGTTATATCGTAGTGCTACACAACGTTATACGTTATATTGTAATGCTACATAACGTTATACGTTATATGGTAATGCTACATATCGTTATACGTTATAACGTATTACCATATAACGTTATTCGTTATATCGTAATGCTACATAACGTCATACGTTATATCGTAATGCTACATAACGTTATACGTTATATCGTAATGCTACATAACATTATACGTTATAACGTATTACCATATAACGTTATACGTTACATCGCAATGCAACATAACGTTATACGTTATATCGTAATGCTACATAACGTTATACCTTATATCGTAATGCTACATAACGTTATACGTTACATCGTAATGCTATATAACGTTATACGTTACACCTTACAGCTACATAACGTTACACGTTATATCGTAATGCTACATAACGTTATACGGTATATCGTAATACTACATAACGTTATACGTTATATCTTTCTGCTACATAACGTTATACGTTATATCGTAATGCTACATAACGTTATACGTTATATCGTAATGCTACATAACGTTATACGTTATATCGTAAAGCTACATAACGTTGTACGTTATATCTTACTGCTACATAACGTTATACGTTATATCGTAATGCTACATAACGTTATACGTTATATCGTAATGCTACATAACGTTAGACGTTATATGGTAATGCTACATACCGTTATACGTTATAACGTATTACCATATAACGTTATACGTTACATCGTAATGCTACATAACGTTATACGTTATAACGTAATGCTACATAACGTTATACGTTATAACGTAATACTACATAACGTTATATGTTATAACGTAATACTATATAACGTTATACGTTATATCGTTATGGTACATAACGTTATACGTTATATCGTAATGCTACACAACGTTATACGTTATATTGTAATGCTACATAACGTTATACGTTATATGGTAATGCTACGTATCGTTATACGTTATATGGTAATGCTACATATCGTTATACGTTATAACGTATTATCATATAACGTTATACGTTACATCGTAATGCTACATAACGTTATACGTTATAACGTAATGCTACATAACGTTATACGTTATAACGTAATACTACATAACGTTATATGTTATAACGTAATACTATATAACGTTATACGTTATATCGTTATGCTACATAACGTTATACGTTATATCGTAATGCTACACAACGTTATACGTTATATTGTAATGCTACATAACGTTATACGTTATATGGTAATGCTACATATCGTTATACGTTATAACGTATTACCATATAACGTTATTCGTTATATCGTAATGCTACATAACGTTATACGTTATATCGTAATGCTACATAACGTTATACGTTATATCGCAATGCTACATAACGTTATACGATAAAACGTAATACTACATAACGTTATACGTTATAACGTAATACTACCTAACGTTATACGTTATATTGTAATGCTACATAACGTTGTACGTTATAACGTAATGCTACATAACGTTATACGTTATATCGTAATGCTACATAACGTTATACGTTATAACGTAATACTACATAACGTTATATGTTATAACGTAATACTATATAACGTTGTACGTTATATCTTACTGCTACATAACGTTATACGTTATATCGTAATGCTACATAACGTTATACGTTATATCGTAATGCTACATAACGTTAGACGTTATATGGTAATGCTACATATCGTTATACGTTATAACGTATTACCATATAACGTTATACGTTACATCGTAATGCTACATAACGTTATACGTTATAACGTAATGCTACATAACGTTATACGTTATAACGTAATACTACATAACGTTATATGTTATAACGTAATACTATATAACGTTATACGTTATATCGTTATGGTACATAACGTTATACGTTATATCGTAATGCTACACAACGTTAAACGTTATATTGTAATGCTACATAACGTTATACGTTATATGGTAATGCTACGTATCGTTATACGTTATATGGTAATGCTACATATCGTTATACGTTATAACGTATTATCATATAACGTTATACGTTACATCGTAATGCTACATAACGTTATACGTTATAACGTAATGCTACATAACGTTATACGTTATAACGTAATACTACATAACGTTATATGTTATAACGTAATACTATATAACGTTATACGTTATATCGTTATGCTACATAACGTTATACGTTATATCGTAATGCTACACAACGTTATACGTTATATTGTAATGCTACATAACGTTATACGTTATATGGTAATGCTACATATCGTTATACGTTATAACGTATTACCATATAACGTTATTCGTTATATCGTAATGTTACATAACGTTATACGTTATATCGTAATGCTACATAACGTTATACGTTATATCGTAATGCTACATAACGTTATACGTTATAACGTATTACCATATAACGTTATACGTTACATCGTAATGCAACATAACGTTATACGTTATATCGTAATGCTACATAACGTTATACCTTATATCGTAATGCTACATAACGTTATACGTTACATCGTAATGCTATATAACGTTATACGTTACACCTTACAGCTACATAACGTTATACGTTATATCGTAACGCTACATAACATTATACGTTATATCGTAATGCTACATAACATTATACGTTATATCTTTCTGCTACATAACGTTATACGTTATATCGTAATGCTACATAACGTTATACGTTATATCGTAATGCTACATAACGTTATACGTTATATGGTAATGCTACATATCGTTATACGTTATAACGTATTATCATATAACGTTATACGTTACATCGTAATGCTACATAACGTTATACGTTATAACGTAATGCTACATAACGTTATACGTTATAACGTAATACTACATAACGTTATATGTTATAACGTAATACTATATAACGTTATACGTTATATCGTTATGCTACATAACGTTATACGTTATATCGTAATGCTACACAACGTTATACGTTATATTGTAATGCTACATAACGTTATACGTTATATGGTAATGCTACATATCGTTATACGTTATAACGTATTACCATATAACGTTATTCGTTATATCGTAATGCTACATAACGTTATACGTTATATCGTAATGCTACATAACGTTATACGTTATATCGCAATGCTACATAACGTTATACGATAAAACGTAATACTACATAACGTTATACGTTATAACGTAATACTACCTAACGTTATACGTTATATTGTAATGCTACATAACGTTGTACGTTATAACGTAGCGCTACATAACGTTATACGTTATATCGTAATGCTACATAACGTTATACGTTATATCGTAATGCTGCACAACGTTATACGTTATATCGTAATGCTACATAACGTTATACGTTATATCGTAATGCTACATAACGTTAAACGTTATATCGTAATGCTACATAACGTTATACGTTATATCGTAATGCTACATAACGTTATACGTTATATCGTAATGCTACATAACGTTATACGTTATATCGTAATGCTGCACAACATTATACGTTATATCGTAATGCTACATAACGTTATACGTTATATCGTAATGCTACATAACGTTATACGTTATATCGTAATGCTACATAACGTTATACGTTATAACGTATTACCATATAACGTTATACGTTACATCGTAATGCTACATAACGTTATACGTTATATCGTAATGCTACATAACGTTATACGTTATAACGTAATACTACATAACGTTATATGTTATAACGTAATACTATATAACGTTATACGTTATATCGTTATGCTACATAACGTTATACGTTATATCGTAATGCTACACAACGTTATACGTTATATTGTAATGCTACGTAACGTTATACGTTATATGGTAATGCTACATATCGTTATACGTTATAACGTATTACCATATAACGTTATTCGTTATATTGTAATGCTACATAACGTCATACGTTATATCGTAATGCTACATAACGTTATACGTTATATCGTAATGCTACATAACGTTATACGTTATAACGTATTACCATATAACGTTATACGTTACATCGTAATGCTACATAACGTTATACGTTATATCGTAATGCTACATAACGTTATACGTTATAACGTAATACTACATAACGTTATATGTTATAACGTAATACTATATAACGTTATACGTTATATCGTTATGCTACATAACGTTATACGTTATATCGTAATGCTACACAACGTTATACGTTATATTGTAATGCTACATAACGTTATACGTTATAACGTATTACCATATAACGTTATACGTTACATCGTAATTCTGGATAACGTTATACGTCATGTCGTAATGCTACATAACGTTATACGTTATATCGTAATGCCACATAACGTTATACGCTATATCGTACTGCTAGATAACGTTATACGTTATATCGTAATGCTACATAACGTTATACGTTACATCGTAATGCTACATAACGTTATCCGCTATATCGTAATGCTACATAACGTTATACGTTATATCGTAATGCTACATAACGTTATACGTTATAACGTATTACCATATCACGTTATACGTTATATCGTAATGCTAGATAACGTTATAGGTTATATCTTACTGCTACATAACGTTATACGTTATATCGTAATGCTACATAACGTTATACGTTATATCGTAATGCTACATAACGTTATACGTTATATCGTAATGCTGCACAACGTTATACGTTATATCGTAATGCTACATAACGTTGTACGTTATATCGTTATGCTACATAACGTTATACGTTATATCGTAATGCTACACAACGTTATACGTTATATTGTAATGCTACATAACGTTATACGTTATAACGTATTACCATATAACGTTATACGTTACATCGTAATTCTGGATAACGTTATACGTCATGTCGTAATGCTACATAGCGTTATACGTTATATCGTAATGCCACATAACGTTATACGCTATATCGTACTGCTATATAACGTTATACGTTATATCGTAATGCTACATAACGTTATACGTTACATCGTAATGCTACATAACGTTATCCGCTATATCGTAATGCTACATAACGTTATACGTTATATCGTAATGCTACATAACGTTATACGTTATAACGTATTACCATATAACGTTATACGTTACATCGTAATTCTGGATAACGTTATACGTCATGTCGTAATGCTACATAACGTTATACGTTATATCGTAATGCCACATAACGTTATACGCTATATGGTACTGCTAGATAACGTTATACGTTATATCGTAATGCTACATAACGTTATACGTTGTATCGTAATGCTACATAACGTTGTACGTTATATCGTAATGCTACAAAACGTTATACGTTATAACGTATTACCATATCACGTTATACGTTATATCGTAATGCTACATAACGTTATAGGTTATATCTTACTGCTACATAACGTTATACGTTATATCGTAATGCTACATAACGTTATACGTTATATCGTAATGCTGCACAACGTTATACGTTATATCGTAATGCTACATAATGTTATACGTTATATCGTAATGCTACATAACGTTATACGTTATATCGTAATGCTACATAACGTTATACGTTATATCGTAATGCTACATAACGTTATACGTTATATCGTAATGCTACATAACGTTATACGTTATATCGTAATGCTGCACAACGTTATACGTTATATCGTAATGCTACATAACGTTATACGTTATATCGTAATGCTACATAACGTTATACGTTATATCGGAATGCTACATAACGTTATACGTTATAACGTATTACCATATAACGTTATACGTTACATCGTAATGCTACATAACGTTATACGTTATTTCGTAATGCTACATAACGTTATACGTTATAACGTAATACTACATAACGTTATATGTTATAACGTAATACTATATAATGTTATACGTTATATCGTTATGCTACATAACGTTATACGTTATATCGTAGTGCTACACAACGTTATACGTTATATTGTAATGCTACATAACGTTATACGTTATATGGTAATGCTACATATCGTTATACGTTATAACGTATTACCATATAACGTTATTCGTTATATCGTAATGCTACATAACGTCATACGTTATATCGTAATGCTACATAACGTTATACGTTATATCGTAATGCTACATAACATTATACGTTATAACGTATTACCATACAACGTTATACGTTACATCGCAATGCAACATAACGTTATACGTTATATCGTAATGCTACATAACGTTATACCTTATATCGTAATGCTACATAACGTTATACGTTACATCGTAATGCTATATAACGTTATACGTTACACCTTACAGCTACATAACGTTACACGTTATATCGTAATGCTACATAACGTTATACGGTATATCGTAATACTACATAACGTTATACGTTATATCTTTCTGCTACATAACGTTATACGTTATATCGTAATGCTACATAACGTTATACGTTATATCGTAATGCTACATAAGGTTATACGTTATATCGTAAAGCTACATAACGTTGTACGTTATATCTTACTGCTACATAACGTTATACGTTATATCGTAATGCTACATAACGTTATACGTTATATCGTAATGCTACATAACGTTAGACGTTATATGGTAATGCTACATATCGTTATACGTTATAACGTATTACCATATAACGTTATACGTTACATCGTAATGCTACATAACGTTATACGTTATAACGTAATGCTACATAACGTTATACGTTATAACGTAATACTACATAACGTTATATGTTATAACGTAATACTATATAACGTTATACGTTATATCGTTATGGTACATAACGTTATACGTTATATCGTAATGCTACACAACGTTATACGTTATATTGTAATGCTACATAACGTTATACGTTATATGGTAATGCTACATATCGTTATACGTTATAACGTATTACCATATAACGTTATTCGTTATATCGTAATGCTACATAACGTTATACGTTATATCGTAATGCTACATAACGTTATACGTTATAACGTATTACCATATAACGTTATACGTTACATCGTAATACAACATAACGTTATACGTTATATCGTAATGCTACATAACGTTATACCTTATATCGTAATGCTACATAACGTTATACGTTGCATCGTAATGCTATATAACGTTATACGTTACACCTTACAGCTACATAACGTTATACGTTATATCGTAACGCTACATAACATTATACGTTATATCGTAATGCTACATAACATTATACGTTATATCTTTCTGCTACATAACGTTATACGTTATATCGTAATGCTACATAACGTTATACGTTATATCGTAATGCTACATAACGTTATACGTTATATGGTAATGCTACATATCGTTATACGTTATAACGTATTATCATATAACGTTATACGTTACATCGTAATGCTACATAACGTTATACGTTATAACGTAATGCTACATAACGTTATACGTTATAACGTAATACTACATAACGTTATATGTTATAACGTAATACTATATAACGTTATACGTTATATCGTTATGCTACATAACGTTATACGTTATATCGTAATGCTACACAACGTTATACGTTATATTGTAATGCTACATAACGTTATACGTTATATGGTAATGCTACATATCGTTATACGTTATAACGTATTACCATATAACGTTATTCGTTATATCGTAATGCTACATAACGTTATACGTTATATCGTAATGCTACATAACGTTATACGTTATATCGCAATGCTACATAACGTTATACGATAAAACGTAATACTACATAACGTTATACGTTATAACGTAATACTACCTAACGTTATACGTTATATTGTAATGCTACATAACGTTGTACGTTATAACGTAATGCTACATAACGTTATACGTTATATCGTAATGCTACATAACGTTATACGTTATATCGTAATGCTGCACAACGTTATACGTTATATCGTAATGCTACATAACGTTATACGTTATATCGTAATGCTACATAACGTTATACGTTATATCGTAATGCTACATAACGTTATACGTTATATCGTAATGCTACATAACGTTATACGTTATATCGTAATGCTACATAACGTTATACGTTATATCGTAATGCTGCACAACGTTATACGTTATATCGTAATGCTACATAACGTCATACGTTATATCGTAATGCTACATAACGTTATAAGTTATATCGTAATGCTACATAACGTTATACGTTATAACGTATTACCATATAACGTTATACGTTACATCGTAATGCTACATAACGTTATACGTTATAACGTAATGCTACATAACGTTATACGTTATAACGTAATACTACATAACGTTATATGTTATAACGTAATACTATATAACGTTATACGTTATATCGTTATGGTACATAACGTTATACGTTATATCGTAATGCTACACAACGTTATACGTTATATTGTAATACTACATAACGTTATACGTTATATGGTAATGCTACATATTGTTATACGTTATAACGTATTACCATATAACGTTATTCGTTATATCGTAATGCTACATAACGTTATACGTTATATCGTAATGCTACATAACGTTATACGTTATATCGTAATGCTACATAACGTTATACGTTATAACGTATTACCATATAACGTTATACGTTACATCGTAATGCAACATAACGTTATACGTTATATCGTAATACTACATAACGTTATATGTTATAACGTAATACAATATAACGTTATACGTTATATCGTAATGCTACATAACGTTATACGTTATAACGTATTACCATATAACGTTATACGTTACATCGAAATGCTACATAACGTTATACGTTATATCGTAATGCTACATAACGTTATACGTTATAAAGTAATACTACATAACGTTATATGTTATAACGTAATACTATATAACGTTATACGTTATATCGTAATGCTACATAACGTTATACGTTATATCGTAAAGCTACATAACGTTGTACGTTATATCTTACTGCTACATAACGTTATACGTTATATCGTAATGCTACATAACGTTATGCGTTATATCGTAATGCTACATAACGTTATACGTTATATGGTAATGCTACATATCGTTATACATTATAACGTATTACCATATAACGTTATACGTTACATCGTAATGCTACATAACGTTATACGTTATAACGTAATGCTACATAACGTTATATGTTATAACGTAATACTATATAACGTTATACGTTATATCGTTATGCTACATAACGTTATACGTTATATCGTAATGCTACACAACGTTATACGTTATATTGTAATGCTGCATAACGTTATACGTTATATGGTAGTGCTACATATCGTTATACGTTATAACGTATTACCATATAACGTTATTCGTTATATCGTAATGCTACATAACGTTATACGTTATATCGTAATGCTACATAACGTTATACGTTATATCGTAATGCTACATAACGTTATACGTTACATCGTAATGCTATATAACGTTATACGTTACACCTTACAGCTACATAACGTTATACGTTATATCGTAACGCTACATAACGTTATACGTTATATCGTAATGCTACATAACGTTATACGTTATATCTTTCTGCTACATAACGTTATACGTTATATCGTAATGCTACATAACGTTATACGTTATATCGTAATGCTACATAACGTTATACGTTATATGGTAATGCTACATATCGTTATACGTTATAACGTATTATCATATAACGTTATACGTTACATCGTAATGCTACATAACGTTATACGTTATAACGTAATGCTACATAACGTTATACGTTATATTGTAATGCTACATAACATTATACGTTATAGCGTATTACCATATAACGTTATACGTTACATCGCAATGCAACATAACGTTATACGTCATATCGTAATGCTACATAACGTTATACGTTATAACGTATTACCATATAACGTTATATGTTACATCGTAATGCTACATAACGTTATCCGTTATATCGTAATGCTACATAACGTTATACGTTATATCGTAATGCTACATAACTTTATACGTTTAAACGTATTACCATATAACGTTATACGTTACATCGTAATGCTAGATAACGTTATACGTCATATCGTAATGCTACATAACGTTATACGTTATATCGTAATGCCACATAACGTTATACGCTATATCGTACTGCTAGATAACGTTATACGTTATATCGTAATGCTACATAACGTTATACGTTGTATCGTAATGCTACATAACGTTGTACGTTATATCGTAATGCTACATAACGTTATACGTTATATAGTAATGCTACATAACGTCATACGTTATATAGTAATGCTACATAACGTTATACGTTATAACGTATTACCATATAACGTTATACGTTATATCGTAATGCTACATAACGTTATAGGTTATATCTTACTGCTACATAACGTTATACGTTATATCGTAATGCTACATAACGTTATACGTTATATCGTAATGCTACATAACGTTATACGTTATATCGTAATGCTGCACAACCTTATACGTTATAACGTATTACCATATAACGTTATACGTTACATCGTAATGCTACATAACGTTATACGTTATATCGTAATGCTACATAACGTTATACGTTATATCGTAATGCTACATAACGTTATACGTTATATCGTAATGCTACATAACGTTATACGTTATAACGTATTACCATATAACGTTATACGTTACATCGTAATGCTACATAACGTTATACGTTATATCGTAATGCTGCATAACGTTATACGTTATATGGTAATGCTACATATCGTTATACGTTATAACGTAATACTATATAACGTTATACGTTATATCTTTCTGCTACATAACGTTATACGTTATATCGTAATGCTACATAACGTTATACGTTATATCGTAATGCTACATAACGTTATACGTTATATGGTAATGCTACATATCGTTATACGTTATAACGTATTATCATATAACGTTATACGTTACATCGTAATGCTACATAACGTTATACGTTATAACGTAATGCTACATAACGTTATACGTTATATTGTAATGCTACATAACATTATACGTTATAGCGTATTACCATATAACGTTATACGTTACATCGCAATGCAACATAACGTTATACGTCATATCGTAATGCTACATAACGTTATACGTTATAACGTATTACCATATAACGTTATACGTTACATCGTAATGCTACATAACGTTATACGTTATAACGTAATGCTACATAACGTTATACGTTATATCGTAATGCTACATAACGTTATACGTTATATCGTAATGCTACATAACGTTATACGTTATATGGTAATGCTACATATCGTTATACGTTATAACGTATTACCATATAACGTTATTCGTTATATCGTAATGCTACATAACGTTATACGTTATATCGTAATGCTACATAACGTTATACGTTATATCGTAATGCTACATAACGTTATACGTTATAACGTATTACCATATAACGTTATACGTTACATCGTAATGCAACATAACGATATACGTTATATCGTAATGCTACATAACGTTATACCTTATATCGTAATGCTACATAACGTTATACGTTACATCGTAATGCTATATAACGTTATACGTTACACCTTACAGCTACATAACGTTATACGTTATATCGTAACGCTACATAACGTTATACGTTATATCGTAATGCTACATAACGTTATACGTTATATCTTTCTGCTACATAACGTTATGCGTTATATCGTAATGCTACATAACGTTATACGTTATATCGTAATGCTACATAACGTTATACGTTATATGGTAATGCTACATATCGTTATACGTTATAACGTATTATCATATAACGTTATACGTTACATCGTAATGCTACATAACGTTATACGTTATAACGTAATGCTACATAACGTTATACGTTATAACGTAATACTACATAACGTTATATGTTATAACGTAATACTATATAACGTTATACGTTAAATCGTTATGCTACATAACGTTATACGTTATATCGTAATGCTACACAACGTTATACGTTATATTGTAATGCTACATAACGTTATACGTTATATGGTAATGCTACATATCGTTATACGTTATAAAGTATTACCATATAACGTTATACGTTATATTGTAATGCTACATAACGTTGTACGTTATAACGTAATGCTACATAACGTTATACGTTATATCGTAATGCTACATAACGTTGTACGTTATATCTTACTGCTACATAACGTTATACGTCATATCGTAATGCTACATAACGTTATACGTTATATCGTAATGCCACATAACGTTATACGCTATATCGTACTGCTAGATAACGTTATACGTTATATGGTAATGCTACATAACGTTATACGTTGTATCGTAATGCTACATAACGTTGTACGTTATATCGTAATGCTACATAACGTTATACGTTTAAACGTATTACCATATAACGTTATACGTTACATCGTAATGCTAGATAACGTTATACGTCATATCGTAATGCTACATAACGTTATACGTTATAACGTATTACCATATAACGTTATATGTTACATCGTAATGCTACATAACGTTATCCGTTATATCGTAATGCTACATAACGTTATACGTTATATCGTGATGCTACATAACGTTATACGTTATAACGTATTACCATATAACGTTATACGTTACATCGTAATTCTGGATAACGTTATACGTCATGTCGTAATGCTACATAACGTTATACGTTATATCGTAATGCCACATAACGTTATACGCTATATCGTACTGCTAGATAACGTTATACGTTATATCGTAATGCTACATAACGTTATACGTTGTATCGTAATGCTACATAACGTTGTACGTTATATCGTAATGCTACAAAACGTTATACGTTATATCGTAATGCTACATAACGTTATACGTTATAACGTATTACCATATCACGTTATACGTTATATCGTAATGCTACATAACGTTATAGGTTATATCTTACTGCTACATAACGTTATACGTTATATCGTAATGCTACGTAACGTTATACGTTATATCGTAATGCTGCAAAACGTTATACGTTATATCGTAATGCTACATAACGTTATACGTTATATCGTAATGCTACATAACGTTATACGTTATATCGTAATGCTACATAACGTTATACGTTATATCGTAATGCTACATAACGTTATACGTTATATCGTAATGCTACATAACGTTATACGTTATATCGTAATGCTGCACAACGTTATACGTTATATCGTTATGCTACATAACGTTATACGTTATATCGTAATGCTACACAACGTTATACGTTATATTGTAATGCTACATAACGTTATACGTTATATGGTAATGCTACATATCGTTATACGTTATAACGTATTACCATATAACGTTATTCGTTATATCGTAATGCTACATAACGTTATACGTTATATCGTAATGCTACACAACGTTATACGTTATATTGTAATGCTACATAACGTTATACGTTATATGGTAATGCTACATATCGTTATACGTTATAACGTATTACCATATAACGTTATTCGTTATATCGTAATGCTACGTAACGTCATACGTTATATCGTAATGCTACATAACGTTATACGTTATATTGTAATGCTACATAACATTATACGTTATAGCGTATTACCATATAACGTTATACGTTACATCGCAATGCAACATAACGTTATACGTTATATCGTAATGCTACATAACGTTATACGTTATATCGTAATGCTACATAACGTTATACGTTATATGGTAATGCTACATATCGTTATACGTTATAACGTATTACCATATAACGTTATACGTTACATCGTAATGCTAGATAACGTTATACGTTATAACGTAATGCTACATAACGTTATACGTTATAACGTAATACTACATAACGTTATATGTTATAACGTAATACTATATAACGTTATATGTTATATCGTTATGGTACATAACGTTATACGTTATATCGTAATGCTACACAACGTTATACGTTATATTGTAATGCTACATAACGTTATACGTTATAACGTAATACTACATAACGTTATACGTTATAACGTATTACCATATAACGTTCTTCGTTATATCGTAATGCTACATAACGTTATACGTTATATCGTAATGCTACATAACGTTATACGTTATATCGTAATGCTACATAACGTTATACGTTATAACGTATTACCATATATCGTTATACGTTACATCGTAATGCAACATAACGTTATACGTTATATCGTAATGCTACATAACGTTATACCTTATATCGTAATGCTACATAACGTTATACGTTACATCGTAATGCTATATAACGTTATACGTTACACCTTACAGCTACATAACGTTATACGTTATATCGTAACGCTACATAACGTTATACGTTATATCGTAATGCTACATAACGTTATACGTTATATCTTTCTGCTACATAACGTTATACGTTATATCGTAATGCTACATAACGTTATACGTTATATCGTAATGCTACATAACGTTATACGTTATATGGTAATGCTACATATCGTTATACGTTATAACGTATTATCATATAACGTTATACGTTACATCGTAATGCTACATAACGTTGTACGTTATAACGTAATGCTACATAACGTTATACGTTATATCGTAATGCTACATAACGTTATACGTTATATCGTAATGCTACATAACGTTATACGTTATATCGTAATGCTACATAACGTTATACGTTATATCGTAATGCTACATATCGTTATACGTTATATCGTAATGCTGCACAACGTTATACGTTATATCGTAATGCTACATAACGTTATACGTTATATCGTAATGCTACATAACGTTATACGTTATATCGTAATGCTACATAACGTTATACGTTATAACGTATTACCATATAACGTTATACGTTACATCGTAATGCTACATAACGTTATACGTTATATCGTAATGCTACATAACGTTATACGTTATATCGTAATGCTACATAACGTTATACGTTATATCGTAATGCTGCACAACGTTATACGTTATATCGTAATGCTACATAATGTTATACGTTATATCGTAATGCTACATAACGTTATACGTTATATCGTAATGCTACATAACGTTATACGTTATATCGTAATGCTACATAACGTTATACGTTATATCGTAATGCTACATAACGTTATACGTTATATCGTAATGCTGCACAACGTTATACGTTATATCGTAATGCTACATAACGTTATACGTTATATCGTAATGCTACATAACGTTATACGTTATATCGTAATGCTACATAACGTTATACGTTATAACGTATTACCATATAACGTTATACGTTACATCGTAATGCTACATAACGTTATACGTTATTTCGTAATGCTACATAACGTTATACGTTATAATGTAATACTACATAACGTTATATGTTATAACGTAATACTATATAATGTTATACGTTATATCGTTATGCTACATAACGTTATACGTTATATCGTAGTGCTACACAACGTTATACGTTATATTGTAATGCTACATAACGTTATACGTTATATGGTAATGCTACATATCGTTATACGTTATAACGTATTACCATATAACGTTATTCGTTATATCGTAATGCTACATAACGTCATACGTTATATCGTAATGCTACATAACGTTATACGTTATATCGTAATGCTACATAACATTATACGTTATAACGTATTACCATATAACGTTATACGTTACATCGCAATGCAACATAACGTTATACGTTATATCGTAATGCTACATAACGTTATACCTTATATCGTAATGCTACATAACGTTATACGTTACATCGTAATGCTATATAACGTTATACGTTACACCTGACAGCTACATAACGTTACACGCTATATCGTAATGCTACATAACGTTATACGGTATATCGTAATACTACATAACGTTATACGTTATATCTTCTGCTACATAACGTTATACGTTATATCGTAATGCTACATAACGTTATACGTTATATCGTAATGCTACATAACGTTATACGTTATATCGTAAAGCTACATAACGTTGTACGTTATATCTTACTGCTACATAACGTTATACGTTATATCGTAATGCTACATAACGTTATACGTTATATCGTAATGCTACATAACGTTATACGTTATATGGTAATGCTACATATCGTTATACGTTATAACGTATTACCATATAACGTTATACGTTACATCGTAATGCTACATATCGTTATACGTTATAACGTAATGCTACATAACGTTATACGTTATAACGTAATACTACATAACGTTATATGTTATAACGTAATACTATATAACGTTATACGTTATATCGTTATGGTACATAACGTTATACGTTATATCGTAATGCTACACAACGTTATACGTTATATTGTAATGCTACATAACGTTATACGTTATATGGTAATGCTACATATCGTTATACGTTATAACGTATTACCATATAACGTTATTCGTTATATCGTAATGCTACATAACGTTATACGTTATATCGTAATGCTACATAACGTTATACGTTATATCGTAATGCTACATAACGTTATACGTTATAACGTATTACCATATAACGTTATACGTTACATCGTAATGCAACATAACGTTATACGTTATATCGTATTGCTACATAACGTTATACCTTATATCGTAATGCTACATAACGTTATACGTTACATCGTAATGCTATATAACGTTATACGTTTCACCTTACAGCTACATAACGTTATACGTTATATCGTAATGCTACATAACGTTATACGTTATATCTTTCTGCTACATAACGTTATACGTTATATCGTAATGCTACATAACGTTATACGTTATATCGTAATGCTACATAACGTTATACGTTATATGGTAATGCTACATATCGTTATACGTTATAACGTATTATCATATAACGTTATACGTTACATCGTAATGCTACATAACGTTATACGTTATAACGTAATGCTACATAACGTTATACGTTATAACGTAATACTACATAACGTTATATGTTATAACGTAATACTATATAACGTTATACGATATATTGTTATGCTACATAACGTTATACGTTATATCGTAATGCTACACAACGTTATACGTTATATTGTAATGCTACATAACGTTATACGTTATATGGTAATGCTACATATCGTTATACGTTATAACGTATTACCATATAACGTTATTCGTTATATCGTAATGCTACATAACGTTGTACGTTATAACGTAATGCTACATAACGTTATACGTTATATGGTAATGCTACATAACGTTATACGTTATATCGTAATGCTGCACAACGTTATACGTTATATCGTAATGCTACATAACGTTATACGTTATATCGTAATGCTACATAACGTTATACGTTATATCGTAATGCTACATAACGTTATACGTTATATCGTAATGCTACATAACGTTATACGTTATATCGTAATGCTACATAACGTTATACGTTATATCGTAATGCTGCACAACGTTATACGTTATATCGTAATGCTACATAACGTTATACGTTATATCGTAATGCTACATAACGTTATACGTTATATCGTAATGCTACATAACGTTATACGTTATAACGTATTACCATATAACGTTATACGTTACATCGTAATGCTACATAACGTTATACGTTATATCGTAATGCTACATAACGTTATACGTTATAACGTAATACTACATAACGTTATATGTTATAACGTAATACTATATAACGTTATACGTTATATCGTTATGCTACATAACGTTATACGTTATATCGTAATGCTACACAACGTTATACGTTATATTGTAATGCTACATAACGTTATACGTTATATGGTAATGCTACATATCGTTATACGTTATAACGTATTACCATATAACGTTATTCGTTATATCGTAATGCTACATAACGTCATACGTTATATCGTAATGCTACATAACGTTATACGTTATATCGTAATGCTACATAACGTTATACGCTATAACGTATTACCATATAACGTTATACGTTACATCGTAATGCTACATAACGTTATACGTTATATCGTAATGCTACATAACGTTATACGTTATAACGTAATACTACATAACGTTATATGTTATAACGTAATACTATATAACGTTATACGTTATATCGTTATGCTACATAACGTTATACGTTATATCGTAATGCTACACAACGTTATACGTTATATTGTAATGCTACATAACGTTATACGTTATATGGTAGTGCTACATATCGTTATACGTTATAACGTATTACCATATAACGTTATTCGTTACATCGTAATGCTACATATCGTTATACGTTATAACGTAATGCTACATAACGTTATACGTTATATCGTAATGCTACATAACGTTATACGTTATATCGTTATGCTACATAACGTTATACGTTATATCTTTCTGCTACAAAACGTTATACGTTATATCGTAATGCTACATAACGTTATACGTTATATCGTAATGCTACATAACGTTATACGTTATATCGTAAAGCTACATAACGTTGTACGTTATATCTTACTGCTACATAACGTTATACGTTACATCGCAATGCAACATAACGTTATACGTTATATCGTAATGCTACATAACGTTATACCTTATATCGTAATGCTACATAACGTTATACGTTACATCGTAATGCTATATAACGTTATACGTTACACCTTACAGCTACATAACGTTACACGTTATATCGTAATGCTACATAACGTTATACGGTATATCGTAATACTACATAACGTTATACGTTATATCTTTCTGCTACATAACGTTATACGTTATATCGTAATGCTACAAAACATTATACGTCATATCGTAATGATACATAACGTTATACGTTATATCGTAAAGCTACATAACGTTGTACGTTATATCTTACTGCTACATAACGTTATACGTTATATCGTAATGCTACATAACGTTATACGTTATATCGTAATGCTACATAACGTTATACGTTATATGGTAATGCTACATATCGTTATACGTTGTAACGTATTACCATATAACATTATACGTTACATCGTAATGCTACATATCGTTATACGTTATAACGTAATGCTACATAACGTTATACGTTATAACGTAATACTACATAACGTTATATGTTATAACGTAATACTATATAACGTTATACGTTATATCGTTATGGTACATAACGTTATACGTTATATCGTAATGCTACACAACGTTATACGTTATATTGTAATGCTACATAACGTTATACGTTATATGGTAATGCTACATATCGTTATACGTTATAACGTATTACCATATAACGTTATTCGTTATATCGTAATGCTACATAACGTTATACGTTATATCGTAATGCTACATAACGTTATACGTTATATCGTATTGCTACATAACGTTATACGTTATATCGTAATGCTACATAACGTTATACGTTATATCGCAATGCTACATAACGTTATACGTTATATCGTAATGCTACATAACGTTATACGTTATATCGTAATGCTACATAACGTTATACGTTATAACGTATTACCATATAACGTTATACGTTACATCGTAATGCTACATAACGTTATACGTTATATCGTAATGCTACATAACGTTATACGTTATAACGTAATACTACATAACGTTATATGTTATAACGTAATACTATATAACGTTATACGTTATATCGTTATGCTACATAACGTTATACGTTATATCGTAATGCTACACAACGTTATACGTTATATTGTAATGCTACATAACGTTATACGTTACATGGTAATGCTACATATCGTTATACGTTATAACGTATTACCATATAACGTTATTAGGTTATATCGTAATGCTACATAACGTTATACGTTATATCGTAATGCTACATAACGTTATACGTTATATCGTAATGCTACATAACGTTATACGTTATATCGTAATGCTACATAACGTTATACGTTATATCGCAATGCTACATAACGTTATACGTTATATCGTAATGCTACATAACGTTATACGTTATAACGTAATACTACATAACGTTAAATGTTATAACGTAATACTATATAACGTTATACGTTATATCGTAATGCTACATAACGTCATACGTTATATCGTAATGCTACATAACGTTATACGTTATATCGTAATGCTACATAACGTTATACGTTATAACGTATTACCATATAACGTTATACGTTACATCGTAATGCTACATAACGTTATACGTTATATCGTAATGCTACATAACGTTATACGTTATAACGTAATACTACATAACGTTATATGTTATAACGTAATACTATATAACGTTATACGTTATATCGTTATGCTACATAACGTTATACGTTATATCGTAATGCTACACAACGTTATACGTTATATTGTAATGCTACATAACGTTATACGTTATAACGTATTACCATATAACGTTATACGTTACATCGCAATGCAACATAACGTTATACATTATATCGTAATGCTACATAACGTTATACCTTATATCGTAATGCTACATAACGTTATACGTTACATCGTAATGCTATATAACGTTATACGTTACACCTTACAGCTACATAACGTTACACGTTATATCGTAATGCTACATAACGTTATACGGTATATCGTAATACTACATAACGTTATACGTTATATCCTTCTGCTACATAACGTTATACGTTATATCGTAATGCTACATAACGTTATACGTTATATCGTAATGCTACATAACGTTATACGTTATATCGTAAAGCTACATAACGTTGTACGTTATATCTTACTGCTACATAACGTCATACGTTATATCGTAATGCTACATAACGTTATACGTTATATCGTAATGCTACATAACGTTATACGTTATAACGTATTACCATATAACGTTATACGTTACATCGTAATGCTACATAACGTTATACGTTATTTCGTAATGCTACATAACGTTATACGTTATAACGTAATACTACATAACGTTATATGTTATAACGTAATACTATATAATGTTATACGTTATATCGTTATGCTACATAACGTTATACGTTATATCGTAGTGCTACACAACGTTATACGTTATATTGTAATGCTACATAACGTTATACGTTATATGGTAATGCTACATATCGTTATACGTTATAACGTATTACCATATAACGTTATTCGTTATATCGTAATGCTACATAACGTCATACGTTATATCGTAATGCTACATAACGTTATACGTTATATCGTAATGCTACATAACATTATACGTTATAACGTATTACCATATAACGTTATACGTTACATCGCAATGCAACATAACGTTATACGTTATATCGTAATGCTACATAACGTTATACCTTATATCGTAATGCTACATAACGTTATACGTTACATCGTAATGCTATATAACGTTATACGTTACACCTGACAGCTACATAACGTTACACGCTATATCGTAATGCTACATAACGTTATACGGTATATCGTAATACTACATAACGTTATACGTTATATCTTTCTGCTACATAACGTTATACGTTATATCGTAATGCTACATAACGTTATACGTTATATCGTAATGCTACATAACGTTATACGTTATATCGTAAAGCTACATAACGTTGTACGTTATATCTTACTGCTACATAACGTTATACGTTATATCGTAATGCTACATAACGTTATACGTTATATCGTAATGCTACATAACGTTATACGTTATATGGTAATGCTACATATCGTTATACGTTATAACGTATTACCATATAACGTTATACGTTACATCGTAATGCTACATATCGTTATACGTTATAACGTAATGCTACATAACGTTATACGTTATAACGTAATACTACATAACGTTATATGTTATAACGTAATACTATATAACGTTATACGTTATATCGTTATGGTACATAACGTTATACGTTATATCGTAATGCTACACAACGTTATACGTTATATTGTAATGCTACATAACGTTATACGTTATATGGTAATGCTACATATCGTTATACGTTATAACGTATTACCATATAACGTTATTCGTTATATCGTAATGCTACATAACGTTATACGTTATATCGTAATGCTACATGACGTTATACGTTATATCGTAATGCTACATAACGTTATACGTTATAACGTATTACCATATAACGTTATACGTTACATCGTAATGCAACATAACGTTATACGTTATATCGTATTGCTACATAACGTTATACCTTATATCGTAATGCTACATAACGTTATACGTTACATCGTAATGCTATATAACGTTATACGTTTCACCTTACAGCTACATAACGTTATACGTTATATCGTAATGCTACATAACGTTATACGTTATATCTTTCTGCTACATAACGTTATACGTTATATCGTAATGCTACATAACGTTATACGTTATATCGTAATGCTACATAACGTTATACGTTATATGGTAATGCTACATATCGTTATACGTTATAACGTATTATCATATAACGTTATACGTTACATCGTAATGCTACATAACGTTATACGTTATAACGTAATGCTACATAACGTTATACGTTATAACGTAATACTACATAACGTTATATGTTATAACGTAATACTATATAACGTTATACGATATATTGTTATGCTACATAACGTTATACGTTATATCGTAATGCTACACAACGTTATACGTTATATTGTAATGCTACATAACGTTATACGTTATATGGTAATGCTACATATCGTTATACGTTATAACGTATTACCATATAACGTTATTCGTTATATCGTAATGCTACATAACGTTGTACGTTATAACGTAATGCTACATAACGTTATACGTTATATGGTAATGCTACATAACGTTATACGTTATATCGTAATGCTGCACAACGTTATACGTTATATCGTAATTCAACATAACGTTATACGTTATATCGTAATGCTACATAACGTTATACGTTATATCGTAATGCTACATAACGTTATACGTTATATCGTAATGCTACATAACGTTATACGTTATATCGTAATGCTACATAACGTTATACGTTATATCGTAATGCTGCACAACGTTATACGTTATATCGTAATGCTACATAACGTTATACGTTATATCGTAATGCTACATAACGTTATACGTTATATCGTAATGCTACATAACGTTATACGTTATAACGTATTACCATATAACGTTATACGTTACATCGTAATGCTACATAACGTTATACGTTATATCGTAATGCTACATAACGTTATACGTTATAACGTAATACTACATAACGTTATATGTTATAACGTAATACTATATAACGTTATACGTTATATCGTTATGCTACATAACGTTATACGTTATATCGTAATGCTACACAACGTTATACGTTATATTGTAATGCTACATAACGTTATACGTTATATGGTAATGCTACATATCGTTATACGTTATAACGTATTACCATATAACGTTATTCGTTATATCGTAATGCTACATAACGTCATACGTTATATCGTAATGCTACATAACGTTATACGTTATATCGTAATGCTACATAACGTTATACGCTATAACGTATTACCATATAACGTTATACGTTACATCGTAATGCTACATAACGTTATACGTTATATCGTAATGCTACATAACGTTATACGTTATAACGTAATACTACATAACGTTATATGTTATAACGTAATACTATATAACGTTATACGTTATATCGTTATGCTACATAACGTTATACGTTATATCGTAATGCTACACAACGTTATACGTTATATTGTAATGCTACATAACGTTATACGTTATATGGTAGTGCTACATATCGTTATACGTTATAACGTATTACCATATAACGTTATTCGTTACATCGTAATGCTACATATCGTTATACGTTATAACGTAATGCTACATAACGTTATACGTTATATCGTAATGCTACATAACGTTATACGTTATATCGTTATGCTACATAACGTTATACATTATATCTTTCTGCTACAAAACGTTATACGTTATATCGTAATGCTACATAACGTTATACGTTATATCGTAATGCTACATAACGTTATACGTTATATCGTAAAGATACATAACGTTGTACGTTATATCTTACTGCTACATAACGTTATACGTTACATCGCAATGCAACATAACGTTATACGTTATATCGTAATGCTACATAACGTTATACCTTATATCGTAATGCTACATAACGTTATACGTTACATCGTAATGCTATATAACGTTATACGTTACACCTTACAGCTACATAACGTTACACGTTATATCGTAATGCTACATAACGTTATACGGTATATCGTAATACTACATAACGTTATACGTTATATCTTTCTGCTACATAACGTTATACGTTATATCGTAATGCTACAAAACATTATACGTCATATCGTAATGATACATAACGTTATACGTTATATCGTAAAGCTACATAACGTTGTACGTTATATCTTACTGCTACATAACGTTATACGTTATATCGTAATGCTACATAACGTTATACGTTATATCGTAATGCTACATAACGTTATACGTTATATGGTAATGCTACATATCGTTATACGTTGTAACGTATTACCATATAACGTTATACGTTACATCGTAATGCTACATATCGTTATACGTTATAACGTAATGCTACATAACGTTATACGTTATAACGTAATACTACATAACGTTATATGTTATAACGTAATACTATATAACGTTATACGTTATATCGTTATGGTACATAACGTTATACGTTATATCGTAATGCTACACAACGTTATACGTTATATTGTAATGCTACATAACGTTATACGTTATATGGTAATGCTACATATCGTTATACGTTATAACGTATTACCATATAACGTTATTCGTTATATCGTAATGCTACATAACGTTATACGTTATATCGTAATGCTACATAACGTTATACGTTATATCGTATTGCTACATAACGTTATACGTTATATCGTAATGCTACATAACGTTATACGTTATATCGCAATGCTACATAACGTTATACGTTATATCGTAATGCTACATAACGTTATACGTTATATCGTAATGCTACATAACGTTATACGTTATAACGTATTACCATATAACGTTATACGTTACATCGTAATGCTACATAACGTTATACGTTATATCGTAATGCTACATAACGTTATACGTTATAACGTAATACTACATAACGTTATATGTTATAACGTAATACTATATAACGTTATACGTTATATCGTTATGCTACATAACGTTATACGTTATATCGTTATGCTACATAACGTTATACGTTATATCGTAATGCTACACAACGTTATACGTTATATTGTAATGCTACATAACGTTATACGTTATATGGTAGTGCTACATATCGTTATACGTTATAACGTATTACCATATAACGTTATTCGTTACATCGTAATGCTACATATCGTTATACGTTATAACGTAATGCTACATAACGTTATACGTTATATCGTAATGCTACATAACGTTATACGTTATATCGCAATGCTACATAACGTTATACGTTATATCGTAATGCTACATAACGTTATACGTTATAACGTAATACTACATAACGTTAAATGTTATAACGTAATACTATATAACGTTATAAGTTATATCGTAATGCTACATAACGTCATACGTTATATCGTAATGCTACATAACGTTATACGTTATATCGTAATGCTACATAACGTTATACGTTATAACGTATTACCATATAACGTTATACGTTACATCGTAATGCTACATAACGTTATACGTTATATCGTAATGCTACATAACGTTATACGTTATAACGTAATACTACATAACGTTATATGTTATAACGTAATACTATATAACGTTATACGTTATATCGTTATGCTACATAACGTTATACGTTATATCGTAATGCTACACAACGTTATACGTTATATTGTAATGCTACATAACGTTATACGTTATATGGTAGTGCTACATATCGTTATACGTTATAACGTATTACCATATAACGTTATTCGTTATATCGTAATGCTACATAACGTCATACGTTATATCGTAATGCTACATAACGCTATACGTTATATCGTAATGCTACATAACGTTATACGTTATAACGTATTACCATATAACGTTATACGTTACATCGCAATGCAACATAACGTTATACATTATATCGTAATGCTACATAACGTTATACCTTATATCGTAATGCTACATAACGTTATACGTTACATCGTAATGCTATATAACGTTATACGTTACACCTTACAGCTACATAACGTTACACGTTATATCGTAATGCTACATAACGTTATACGGTATATCGTAATACTACATAACGTTATACGTTATATCCTTCTGCTACATAACGTTATACGTTATATCGTAATGCTACATAACGTTATACGTTATATCGTAATGCTACATAACGTTATACGTTATATCGTAAAGCTACATAACGTTGTACGTTATATCTTACTGCTACATAACGTTATACGTTATATCGTAATGCTACATAACGTTATGCGTTATATCGTAATGCTACATAACGTTATACGTTATATGGTAATGCTACATATCGTTATACGTTATAACGTATTACCATATAACGTTATACGTTACATCGTAATGCTACATAACGTTATACGTTATAACGTAATGCTACATAACGTTATACGTTATAACGTAATACTACATAACGTTATATGTTATAACGTAATACTATATAACGTTATACGTTCTATCGTTATGCTACATTACGTTATAAGTTATATCGTAATGCTACACAACGTTATACGTTATATTGTAATGCTGCATAACGTTATACGTTATATGGTAGTGCTACATATCGTTATACGTTATAACGTATTACCATATAACGTTATTCGTTATATCGTAATGCTACATAACGTTATACGTTATATCGTAATGCTACATAACGTTATACGTTATATCGTAATGCTACATAACGTTATACGTTATAACGTATTACCATATAACGTTATACGTTACATCGTAATGCAACATAACGTTATACGTTATATCGTAATGCTACATAACGTGATACCTTATATCGTAATGCTACATAACGTTATACGTTACATCGTAATGCTATATAACGTTATACGTTACACCTTACAGCTACATAACGTTATACGTTATATCGTAACGCTACATAACGTAATACGTTATATCGTAATGCTACATAACGTTATACGTTATATCTTTCTGCTACATAACGTTATACGTTATATCGTAATGCTACATAACGTTATACGTTATATCGTAATGCTACATAACGTTATACGTTATATGCTAATGCTACATATCGTTATACGTTATAACGTATTATCATATAACGTTATACGTTACATCGTAATGCTACATAACGTTATACGTTATAACGTAATGCTACATAACGTTATACGTTATAACGTAATACTACATAACGTTATATGTTATAACGTAATACTATATAACGTTATACGTTATATCGTTATGCTACATAACGTTATACATTATATCGTAATGCTACACAACGTTATACGTTATATCGTAATGCTACACAACGTTATACGTTATATTGTAATGCTACATAACGTTATACGTTATATGGTAATGCTACATATCGTTATACGTTATAACGTATTACCATATAACGTTATTCGTAATATCGTAATGCGACATAACGTTATACGTTATATCGTTATGCTACATAACGTTATACGTTATATCGTAATGCTACACAACGTTATACGTTATATTGTAATGCTACATAACGTTATACGTTATATGGTAGTGCTACATATCGTTATACGTTATAACGTATTACCATATAACGTTATTCGTTATATCGTAATGCTACATAACGTCATACGTTATATCGTAATGCTACATAACGTTATACGTTATATCGTAATGCTACATAACGTTATACGTTATAACGTATTACCATATAACGTTATACGTTACATCGTAATGCTACATAACGTTATACGTTATATCGTAATGCTACATAACGATATACGTTATAACGTAATACTACATAACGTTATATGTTATAACGTAATAGTATATAACGTTATACGTTATATCGTTATGCTACATAACGTTATACGTTATATCGTAATGCTACACAACGTTATACGTTATATTGTAATGCTACATAACGTTATACGTTATATGGTAGTGCTACATATCGTTATACGTTATAACGTATTACCATATAACGTTATTCGTTATATCGTAATGCTACATAACGTCATACGTTATATCGTAATGCTACATAACGTTATACGTTATATCGTAATGCTACATAACGTTATACGTTATAACGTATTACCATATAACGTTATACGTTACATCGCAATGCAACATAACGTTATACATTATATCGTAATGCTACATAACGTTATACCTTATATCGTAATGCTACATAACGTTATACGTTACATCGTAATGCTATATAACGTTATACGTTACACCTTACAGCTACATAACGTTACACGTTATATCGTAATGCTACATAACGTTATACGGTATATCGTAATACTACATAACGTTATACGTTATATCTTTCTGCTACATAACGTTATACGTTATATCGTAATGCTACATAACGTTATACGTTATATCGTAATGCTACATAACGTTATACGTTATATCGTAAAGCTACATAACGTTGTACGTTATATCTTACTGCTACATAACGTTATACGTTATATCGTAATGCTACATAACGTTATGCGTTATATCGTAATGCTACATAACGTTATACGTTATATGGTAATGCTACATATCGTTATACGTTATAACGTATTACCATATAACGTTATACGTTACATCGTAATGCTACATAACGTTATACGTTATAACGTAATGCTACATAACGTTATACGTTATAACGTAATACTACATAACGTTATATGTTATAACATAATACTATATAACGTTATACGTTCTATCGTTATGCTACATTACGTTATACGTTATATCGTAATGCTACACAACGTTATACGTTATATTGTAATGCTGCATAACGTTATACGTTATATGGTAGTGCTACATATCGTTATACGTTATAACGTATTACCATATAACGTTATTCGTTACATCGTAATGCTACATAACGTTATACGTTATATCGTAATGCTACATAACGTTATACGTTATAACGTAATACTACATAACGTTATATGTTATAACGTAATACTATATAACGTTATACGTTATATCGTTATGCTACATAACGTTATACGTTATATCGTTATGCTACATAACGTTATACGTTATATCGTAATGCTACACAACGTTATACGTTATATTGTAATGCTACATAACGTTATACGTTATATGGTAGTGCTACATATCGTTATACGTTATAACGTATTACCATATAACGTTATTCGTTACATCGTAATGCTACATATCGTTATACGTTATAACGTAATGCTACATAACGTTATACGTTATATCGTAATGCTACATAACGTTATACGTTATATCGCAATGCTACATAACGTTATACGTTATATCGTAATGCTACATAACGTTATACGTTATAACGTAATACTACATAACGTTAAATGTTATAACGTAATACTATATAACGTTATAAGTTATATCGTAATGCTACATAACGTCATACGTTATATCGTAATGCTACATAACGTTATACGTTATATCGTAATGCTACATAACGTTATACGTTATAACGTATTACCATATAACGTTATACGTTACATCGTAATGCTACATAACGTTATACGTTATATCGTAATGCTACATAACGTTATACGTTATAACGTAATACTACATAACGTTATATGTTATAACGTAATACTATATAACGTTATACGTTATATCGTTATGCTACATAACGTTATACGTTATATCGTAATGCTACACAACGTTATACGTTATATTGTAATGCTACATAACGTTATACGTTATATGGTAGTGCTACATATCGTTATACGTTATAACGTATTACCATATAACGTTATTCGTTATATCGTAATGCTACATAACGTCATACGTTATATCGTAATGCTACATAACGTTATACGTTATATCGTAATGCTACATAACGTTATACGTTATAACGTATTACCATATAACGTTATACGTTACATCGCAATGCAACATAACGTTATACATTATATCGTAATGCTACATAACGTTATACCTTATATCGTAATGCTACATAACGTTATACGTTACATCGTAATGCTATATAACGTTATACGTTACACCTTACAGCTACATAACGTTACACGTTATATCGTAATGCTACATAACGTTATACGGTATATCGTAATACTACATAACGTTATACGTTATATCCTTCTGCTACATAACGTTATACGTTATATCGTAATGCTACATAACGTTATACGTTATATCGTAATGCTACATAACGTTATACGTTATATCGTAAAGCTACATAACGTTGTACGTTATATCTTACTGCTACATAACGTTATACGTTATATCGTAATGCTACATAACGTTATGCGTTATATCGTAATGCTACATAACGTTATACGTTATATGGTAATGCTACATATCGTTATACGTTATAACGTATTACCATATAACGTTATACGTTACATCGTAATGCTACATAACGTTATACGTTATAACGTAATGCTACATAACGTTATACGTTATAACGTAATACTACATAACGTTATATGTTATAACGTAATACTATATAACGTTATACGTTCTATCGTTATGCTACATTACGTTATACGTTATATCGTAATGCTACACAACGTTATACGTTATATTGTAATGCTGCATAACGTTATACGTTATATGGTAGTGCTACATATCGTTATACGTTATAACGTATTACCATATAACGTTATTCGTTATATCGTAATGCTACATAACGTTATACGTTATATCGTAATGCTACATAACGTTATACGTTATATCGTAATGCTACATAACGTTATACGTTATAACGTATTACCATATAACGTTATACGTTACATCGTAATGCAACATAACGTTATACGTTATATCGTAATGCTACATAACGTGATACCTTATATCGTAATGCTACATAACGTTATACGTTACATCGTAATGCTATATAACGTTATACGTTACACCTTACAGCTACATAACGTTATACGTTATATCGTAACGCTACATAACGTAATACGTTATATCGTAATGCTACATAACGTTATACGTTATATCTTTCTGCTACATAACGTTATACGTTATATCGTAATGCTACATAACGTTATACGTTATATCGTAATGCTACATAACGTTATACGTTATATGCTAATGCTACATATCGTTATACGTTATAACGTATTATCATATAACGTTATACGTTACATCGTAATGCTACATAACGTTATACGTTATAACGTAATGCTACATAACGTTATACGTTATAACGTAATACTACATAACGTTATATGTTATAACGTAATACTATATAACGTTATACGTTATATCGTTATGCTACATAACGTTATACATTATATCGTAATGCTACACAACGTTATACGTTATATCGTAATGCTACACAACGTTATACGTTATATTGTAATGCTACATAACGTTATACGTTATATGGTAATGCTACATATCGTTATACGTTATAACGTATTACCATATAACGTTATTCGTAATATCGTAATGCGACATAACGTTATACGTTATATCGTTATGCTACATAACGTTATACGTTATATCGTAATGCTACACAACGTTATACGTTATATTGTAATGCTACATAACGTTATACGTTATATGGTAGTGCTACATATCGTTATACGTTATAACGTATTACCATATAACGTTATTCGTTATATCGTAATGCTACATAACGTCATACGTTATATCGTAATGCTACATAACGTTATACGTTATATCGTAATGCTACATAACGTTATACGTTATAACGTATTACCATATAACGTTATACGTTACATCGTAATGCTACATAACGTTATACGTTATATCGTAATGCTACATAACGATATACGTTATAACGTAATACTACATAACGTTATATGTTATAACGTAATAGTATATAACGTTATACGTTATATCGTTATGCTACATAACGTTATACGTTATATCGTAATGCTACACAACGTTATACGTTATATTGTAATGCTACATAACGTTATACGTTATATGGTAGTGCTACATATCGTTATACGTTATAACGTATTACCATATAACGTTATTCGTTATATCGTAATGCTACATAACGTCATACGTTATATCGTAATGCTACATAACGTTATACGTTATATCGTAATGCTACATAACGTTATACGTTATAACGTATTACCATATAACGTTATACGTTACATCGCAATGCAACATAACGTTATACATTATATCGTAATGCTACATAACGTTATACCTTATATCGTAATGCTACATAACGTTATACGTTACATCGTAATGCTATATAACGTTATACGTTACACCTTACAGCTACATAACGTTACACGTTATATCGTAATGCTACATAACGTTATACGGTATATCGTAATACTACATAACGTTATACGTTATATCTTTCTGCTACATAACGTTATACGTTATATCGTAATGCTACATAACGTTATACGTTATATCGTAATGCTACATAACGTTATACGTTATATCGTAAAGCTACATAACGTTGTACGTTATATCTTACTGCTACATAACGTTATACGTTATATCGTAATGCTACATAACGTTATGCGTTATATCGTAATGCTACATAACGTTATACGTTATATGGTAATGCTACATATCGTTATACGTTATAACGTATTACCATATAACGTTATACGTTACATCGTAATGCTACATAACGTTATACGTTATAACGTAATGCTACATAACGTTATACGTTATAACGTAATACTACATAACGTTATATGTTATAACATAATACTATATAACGTTATACGTTCTATCGTTATGCTACATTACGTTATACGTTATATCGTAATGCTACACAACGTTATACGTTATATTGTAATGCTGCATAACGTTATACGTTATATGGTAGTGCTACATATCGTTATACGTTATAACGTATTACCATATAACGTTATTCGTTATATCGTAATGCTACATAACGTTATACGTTATATCGTAATGCTACATAACGTTATGCGTTATATCGTAATGCTACATAACGTTATACGTTATAACGTATTACCATATAACGTTATACGTTACATCGTAATGCAACATAACGTTATACGTTATATCGTAATGCTACATAACGTGATACCTTATATCGTAATGCTACATAACGTTATACGTTACATCGTAATGCTATATAACGTTATACGTTACACCTTACAGCTACATAACGTTATACGTTATATCGTAACGCTACATAACGTAATACGTTATATCGTAATGCTACATAACGTTATACGTTATATCTTTCTGCTACATAACGTTATACGTTATATCGTAATGCTACATAACGTTATACGTTATATCGTAATGCTACATAACGTTATACGTTATATGCTAATGCTACATATCGTTATACGTTATAACGTATTATCATATAACGTTATACGTTACATCGTAATGCTACATAACGTTATACGTTATAACGTAATGCTACATAACGTTATACGTTATAACGTAATACTACATAACGTTATATGTTATAACGTAATACTATATAACGTTATACGTTATATCGTTATGCTACATAACGTTATACATTATATCGTAATGCTACACAACGTTATACGTTATATCGTAATGCTACACAACGTTATACGTTATATTGTAATGCTACATAACGTTATACGTTATATGGTAATGCTACATATCGTTATACGTTATAACGTATTACCATATAACGTTATTCGTAATATCGTAATGCGACATAACGTTATACGTTATATCGTAATGCTACATAACGTTATACGTTATATCGCAATGCTACATAACGTTATACGATAAAACGTAATACTACATAACGTTATATGTTATAACGTAATACTATATAACGTTATACGTTATATCGTTATGCTACATTACGTTATACGTTATATCGTTATGCTACATAACGTTGTACGTTATAACGTAATGCTACATAACGTTATACGTTATATCGTAATGCTACATAACGTTCTACGTTATATCTTACTGCTACATAACGTTATACGTTATATCGTAATGCTACATAACGTTATACGTTATATCGTAATGCTACATAACGTTATACGTTATATCTTTCTGCTACATAACGTTATACGTTATATCGTAATGCTACATAACGTTATACGTTATATCGTAATGCTACATAACGTTATACGTTATATCGTAATGCTACATAACGTTGTACGTTATATCTTACTGCTACATAACGTTATACGTTATATCGTAATGCTACATAACGTTATACGTTATATCGTAATGCTACATAACGTTATACGTTATATGGTAATGCTACATATCGTTATACGTTATAACGTATTTCCATATAACGTTATTCGTTATATGGTAATGCTACATAACGTTGTACGTTATAACGTATTACCATATAACGTTATACGTTATATTGTAATGCTACATAACGTTATACGTTATATCTTACTGCTACATAACGTTGTACGTTATATCGTAATGCTACATAACGTTATACGTTATATCGTAATGCTACATAACGTTATACGTTATATCTTTCTGCTACATAACGTTATACGTTATATCGTAATGCTACATAACGTTATACGTTATAACGTAATACTACATAACGTTATACGTTATAACGTAATACTACATAACGTTATACGTTATAACGTAATACTATATAATGTTATACGTTATATCGTAATGCTACATAACGTTATACGTTATATCGTAATGCTACATAACGTTATACGTTATAACGTATTACCATATCACGTTATACGTTACATCGTAATGCTAGATAACGTTATACGTCATATCGTAATGCTACATAACGTTATACGTTATATCGTAATGCCACATAACGTTATACGCTATATCGTACTGCTAGATAACGTTATGCGTTATATCGTAATACTACATAACGTTATACGTTATATCGTAATGCTACATAACGTTATACGTTATAACGTATTACCATATAACGTTATACGTTACATCGTAATGCTACATAACGTTATCCGTTATATCGTAATGCTACATAACGTTGTACGTTATATCGTAATACTATATAACGTTATACGTTATATCGTTATGCTACATAACGTTATACGTTATATCGTAATGCTACACAACGTTATACGTTATATTGTAATGCTACATAACGTTATACGTTATATGGTAATGCTACATATCGTTATACGTTATAACGTATTACCATATAACGTTATACGTTACATCGTAATGCTACATAACGTTATACGTTATATCGTAATGCTACATAACGTTATACGTTATAACGTAATACTACATAACGTTATATGTTATAACGTAATACTATATAACGTTATACGTTATATCGTTATGCTACATAACGTTATACGTTATATCGTAATGCTACACAACGTTATACGTTATATTGTAATGCTACATAACGTTATACGTTACATCGTAATGCTATATAACGTTATACGTTACACCTTACAGCTACATAACGTTACACGTTATATCGTAATGCTACATAACGTTATACGGTATATCGTAATACTACATAACGTTATACGTTATATCTTTCTGCTACATAACGTTATACGTTATATCGTAATGCTACATAACGTTATACGTTATATCGTAATGCTACATAACGTTATACGTTATATCGTAATGCTACATAACGTTATACGTTATATCGTAAAGCTACATAACGTTGTACGTTATATCTTACTGCTACATAACGTTATACGTTATATCGTAATGCTACATAACGTTATGCGTTATATCGTAATGCTACATAACGTTATACGTTATATGGTAATGCTACATATCGTTATACGTTATAACGTATTACCATATAACGTTATACGTTACATCGTAATGCTACATAACGTTATACGTTATAACGTAATGCTACATAACGTTATACGTTATAACGTAATACTACATAACGTTATATGTTATAACGTAATACTATATAACGTTATACGTTATATCGTTATGCTACATAACGTTATACGTTATATAGTAATGCTACACAACGTTATACGTTATATTGTAATGCTGCATAACGTTATACGTTATATGGTAGTGCTACATATCGTTATACGTTATAACGTATTACCATATAACGTTATTCGTTATATCGTAATGCTACATAACGTTATACGTTATATCGTAATGCTACATAACGTTATACGTTATATCGTAATGCTACATAACGTTATAAGTTATAACGTATTACCATATAACGTTATACGTTACATCGTAATGCAACATAACGTTATACGTTATATCGTAATGCTACATAACGTGATACCTTATATCGTAATGCTACATAACGTTATACGTTACATCGTAATGCTATATAACGTTATACGTTACACCTTACAGCTACATAACGTTATACGTTATATCGTAACGCTACATAACGTAATACGTTATATCGTAATGCTACATAACGTTATACGTTATATCTTTCTGCTACATAACGTTATACGTTATATCGTAATGCTACATAACGTTATACGTTATATCGTAATGCTACATAACGTTATACGTTATATGTTAATGCTACATATCGTTATACGTTATAACGTATTATCATATAACGTTATACGTTACATCGTAATGCTACATAACGTTATACGTTATAACGTAATGCTACATAACGTTATACGTTATAACGTAATACTACAGAACGTTATATGTTATAACGTAATACTATATAACGTTATACGTTATATCGTTATGCTACATAACGTTATACATTATATCGTAATGCTACACAACGTTATACGTTATATCGTAATGCTACACAACGTTATACGTTATATTGTAATGCTACATAACGTTATACGTTATATGGTAATGCTACATATCGTTATACGTTATAACGTATTACCATGTAACGTTATTCGTTATATCGTAATGCGACATAACGTTATACGTTATATCGTAATGCTACATAACGTTATACGTTATATCGCAATGAATCTGATAGAGTGTGTATAAAACGTAATACTACATAACGTTATACGTTATAACGTAATACTACCTAACGTTATACGTTATATTGTAATGCTACATAACGTTGTACGTTATATCTTACTGCTACATAACGTTGTACGTTATATCGTAATGCTACATAACGTTATACGTTATATCGTAATGCTACATAACGTTATACGTTATATCTTTCTGCTACATAACGTTATACGTTATATCGTAATGCTACATAACGTTATACGTTATATCTTTCTGGTACATAACGTTATACGTTATATCGTAATGCTACATAACGTTATACGTTATAACGTAATACTACATAACGTTATACGTTATAACGTAATACTACATAACGTTATACGTTATAACGTAATACTATATAATGTTATACGTTATATCGTAATGCTACATAACGTTATACGTTATATCGTAATGCTACATAACGTTATACGTTATATGGTAATGCTACATATCGTTATACGTTATAACGTATTTCCATATAACGTTATTCGTTATATGGTAATGCTACATAACGTTGTACGTTATAACGTATTACCATATAACGTTATACGTTATATTGTAATGCTACATAACGTTATACGTTATATCTTACTGCTACATAACGTTGTACGTTATATCGTAATGCTACATAACGTTATACGTTATATCGTAATGCTACATAACGTTATACGTTATATCTTTCTGCTACATAACGTTATACGTTATATCGTAATGCTACATAACGTTATACGTTATAACGTAATACTACATAACGTTATACGTTATAACGTAATACTACATAACGTTATACGTTATAACGTAATACTATATAATGTTATACGTTATATCGTAATGCTACATAACGTTATACGTTATATCGTAATGCTACATAACGTTATACGTTATAACGTATTACCATATCACGTTATACGTTACATCGTAATGCTAGATAACGTTATACGTCATATCGTAATGCTACATAACGTTATACGTTATATCGTAATGCCACATAACGTTATACGCTATATCGTACTGCTAGATAACGTTATGCGTTATATCGTAATACTACATAACGTTATACGTTATATCGTAATGCTACATAACGTTATACGTTATAACGTATTACCATATAACGTTATACGTTACATCGTAATGCTACATAACGTTATCCGTTATATCGTAATGCTACATAACGTTGTACGTTATATCGTAATACTATATAACGTTATACGTTATATCGTTATGCTACATAACGTTATACGTTATATCGTAATGCTACACAACGTTATACGTTATATTGTAATGCTACATAACGTTATACGTTATATGGTAATGCTACATATCGTTATACGTTATAACGTATTACCATATAACGTTATACGTTACATCGTAATGCTACATAACGTTATACGTTATATCGTAATGCTACATAACGTTATACGTTATAACGTAATACTACATAACGTTATATGTTATAACGTAATACTATATAACGTTATACGTTATATCGTTATGCTACATAACGTTATACGTTATATCGTAATGCTACACAACGTTATACGTTATATTGTAATGCTACATAACGTTATACGTTATATGGTAGTGCTACATATCGTTATACGTTATAACGTATTACCATATAACGTTATTTGTTATATCGTAATGCTACATAACGTCATACGTTATATCGTAATGCTACATAACGTTATACGTTATATCGTAATGCTACATAACGTTATACGTTATAACGTATTACCATATAACGTTATACGTTACATCGCAATGCAACATAACGTTATACATTATATCGTAATGCTACATAACGTTATACCTTATATCGTAATGCTACATAACGTTATACGTTACATCGTAATGCTATATAACGTTATACGTTACACCTTACAGCTACATAACGTTACACGTTATATCGTAATGCTACATAACGTTATACGGTATATCGTAATACTACATAACGTTATACGTTATATCTTTCTGCTACATAACGTTATACGTTATATCGTAATGCTACATAACGTTATACGTTATATCGTAATGCTACATAACGTTATACGTTATATCGTAATGCTACATAACGTTATACGTTATATCGTAAAGCTACATAACGTTGTACGTTATATCTTACTGCTACATAACGTTATACGTTATATCGTAATGCTACATAACGTTATGCGTTATATCGTAATGCTACATAACGTTATACGTTATATGGTAATGCTACATATCGTTATACGTTATAACGTATTACCATATAACGTTATACGTTACATCGTAATGCTACATAACGTTATACGTTATAACGTAATGCTACATAACGTTATACGTTATAACGTAATACTACATAACGTTATATGTTATAACGTAATACTATATAACGTTATACGTTATATCGTTATGCTACATAACGTTATACGTTATATCGTAATGCTACACAACGTTATACGTTATATTGTAATGCTGCATAACGTTATACGTTATATGGTAGTGCTACATATCGTTATACGTTATAACGTATTACCATATAACGTTATTCGTTATATCGTAATGCTACATAACGTTATACGTTATATCGTAATGCTACATAACGTTATACGTTATATCGTAATGCTACATAACGTTATACGTTATAACGTATTACCATATAAACGTTATACGTTACATCGTAATGCAACATAACGTTATACGTTATATCGTAATGCTACATAACGTGATACCTTATATCGTAATGCTACATAACGTTATACGTTACATCGTAATGCTATATAACGTTATACGTTACACCTTACAGCTACATAACGTTATACGTTATATCGTAACGCTACATAACGTAATACGTTATATCGTAATGCTACATAACGTTATACGTTATATCTTTCTGCTACATAACGTTATACGTTATATCGTAATGCTACATAACGTTATACGTTATATCGTAATGCTACATAACGTTATACGTTATATGTTAATGCTACATATCGTTATACGTTATAACGTATTATCATATAACGTTATACGTTACATCGTAATGCTACATAACGTTATACGTTATAACGTAATGCTACATAACGTTATACGTTATAACGTAATACTACAGAACGTTATATGTTATAACGTAATACTATATAACGTTATACGTTATATCGTTATGCTACATAACGTTATACATTATATCGTAATGCTACACAACGTTATACGTTATATCGTAAATCTGATAGAGTGTGT